>JALPQI010016238.1:0-29085 GCA_025490895.1 Thaumatotibia leucotreta | reverse complement strand
CAGCATCAGGAGTGAGGAGTTGGAAGTCAAGATCAGGCTGTTAGTATTTGATTATGCCAAACATGCTATACTTTCATTTTTGAGTGTCTAACACTCTCGGTTAAGGTAAGCAGTACCTCTGCAGCATCAGGCTTTGAGGGTACAAGGATACAAATATTATAATATTGCATTGTCATGGGGACTTGACATGAGTTCCAAATTTAATTAATTTTGGTGCAGTAGAAGTGGTCGAAAAATCGATCACAAGATTTGAAGCATCGACGACAGTTGATACGCGGTGAAGTTAATAAAAACCGTTTAAAAATCAACGGTCGACTTTGATTTGTCTCTATCGCAGAATAATATTTCTATTCATTGTGGTGCTAATTTTGAACTAAATTAAAATTGTCTAAATAAGCAGCATTGGAAAAAAATCATTTTAGTATAATCCCGAAAGTGTAAATATGCTGCATAGAAAAAAGACGATAAGAAAATATGCTCATGGGAAAAAAAGAAAGCGTTTAAATAAAGAATCAGAAAACTATAATACTGTTAAAAATAATTTTCGGGGAAAAATGCGAACGGAAAATTTACTTCGAAGAAATTATGAGTTCGGGGAAATGATCTAACAAATCTTACGCCGGACTTGCTGGCAAATGGTCATGTCGATGAGGAGGAGCTCTTTAGTACCACGGGACCCAACCCTACATCCATTTTGAGCAGAGGCCAGAACATTGTTCGCAACAATGTGCATGTTAATTTTTGCTCTCAAAATGGATGTAAGGAGCTTGTAGAGTGTAGGCAAGCACGTGATGGGTCGGTAGTTTTTCGGTTCCGTGGTACTACCGGACTTGTAGAGCAGGAAGGTTATACCTGTTGTTAAGGAAGGAGGCAGGGAACCAAGCTCAAGGGCTTGTTGGAATTGCGCTGCTAATCGCGAGTGGGAGCACCGAAACCATTTTAGCCAAAAGTTGTGCAATCCGTCCGGTCCAGGACTTTTCCAGTTCTGGGCAGGGCGGATGGCACAAGTTACGTCATCGGCGCTGATGGCAACAGCCTCCATAGGTTCGATGCTCTCGCACTCACGTTCAACAACGTTCATACAATCGCCCTCGATGTGTCCGACGGGCACCGACCAGATGTTACGCCAGAAATCAGTCATGGCAGTAGCATCCGGCAGATGCGCGTCGGACAAATGATGATCGGTTCCCTCCCACCTTCGGTATAACTTCCTTTGGTCACTTTGGAAGAGACGGTTCTGTTGAAATCGATCCACACGCTCTCTGTAGCGGCGGATACGGCTTGCCCATGCATAAACTTTCTGCTTCAGAAAGTCAATGCGCTCTGTGAGGTTGGCCATGTAGTCGCAAGGCATGATGCCCGTTCCCGCGAATGCCTGGTTCACAAAGCGCATTACTCGGGGGCGGCTATTGCCCCCCCCTGAAGCAGATCAGCTTTGCAATGAGAGTCCTAAACGAGTCGATACGACGCTCGATCCGCACTTGCCATGCGGGGACACCCCCGGCGGTCCTAGGTGCACGGTCAGCGTCCGGAAACTTGACTCGAGCAACACGGCACGCCGCGATGGCCCCGCAGTACATGATCGAGTGCGTATCGTCCAAATCTTTACTGGATCGTATGTACGGCTCCAGTAAAGCGTTTAGGGCTCCCATTAATGCTAGATTGCGTCTATTCATGGGCAAGCGTGGTAACCGTGGCCTAGAATTGGGTGTGGAGCGATATTCCATAATCGTCTCTTCCAAAGTCCTCCTCAGATGCTCATCAGTTGCAGTACTTAGACTCTGACTCGCGAAATATTCCTCATCGGCACTGGGATCACCCCGCGGCGCCCCCGGTGCCAGGTCGGGTGTCGGCACCGGATCCGGCAACGTGGCGGGCGGGTCCCGCGCCGAGGTGGAAGCTGCACGAGTCGAGAGAGCCTGCAGGCGAAGCCGATCAAGTGTCGAGTCATCCAAACATTTAGAACGTAGAATGACCCGCACCTGATCCGCTAGCCGTTGCTCCGATACGGTGATGGCGGGTTCAAGAGCCTGAAACAGAGGCAGAATCCTGGAACGGTACGCGGTTAGTCGGGTTCCCCCCTCTGTAGCCTCGTAGTAGGCGCGCATGCAGTTCTCATTAATTGTCTGAGTCCATCGCATGCGACGCACTACACCACCGGCAGCGGGAGCCGTGGGCGGGGCAGCATGTCCCGCGGGCCCCAAGCGTGCCGGCAGCGGTGGCCGTCCGCGTCGCGCAGGTGGTCGTGGCGGCGGCGGCGGCGGTCCGCGCTCGTCGCTCGACTCGCTGGTGTCGGGTGCAGTGGCGAATTCTACACCCGACAACGATTCCGAAGAGGAGGAGGATGACGAGGCGGACGTAGGTGGTGGGCGTGCGGATTGTGTGGACGCTTGACTCCGTGTCTTACTCCTCGTCTGCATGTTTTTCTTTTAGATATGTACATGTATGTTGGCGTGTACGTGACTGGTCTTCAGCGGTATTACTTGTACCGCTAAAATAGTACAAAGATGATCAAAAATAGCCAATAAATACATTTTTTATCAAAATTGCAGAAAAAATTGTAAAAAACACGTCTGACGTTGACAGCGTCAATTTTTTTTTTTTTTTTTTTATTATTGTTATTATTATAAAGATTTTTTTGTATGAGTTAGGTTACAAATTTTTCCTGTGGACATAAGAAAGATGAGGGCTTTAGTAGATATTTTTTTGTTGAACGAATACAAGCCGATAGGTTCAGGTTGTTAAAAATTTCGCAGTGTCCACAGGAAAGACGCCCGTTTTCGCGAACGCTGTATGACCCATAAAATCATCTTCAGCGTCAGGACCATGCATATTGCATAAGAACAATATCCTACCCTACCAAAGTTTTAGTCTGGGGAATCTCTTCCCAAGGTTTTCTTAAAGGTCTGCAGGGTTCTTACCATCAGCTTTGACGACAGTAAGGAACACGTGTAAGGTAATTTCTTTCCCTAAAGTTTCTACCTCGGGAATCTCCTCCCGAGGTTTAGTTCAAAGGACTACAGGGTGCTTAGCCAAGTTGCCAATCGCTAACGCTTAATCGTCAATCGTAAGCGAAAGGCAGCTAACTATCTTTGTCGCACTAATATGAAAGAGTGACAGAGAGGGAAAACTACGATACGCTACTAAGCGCTAGCGATTGGCAACTTGGCTAAGCATCCAGGGTTCTTACCATCAGCTTTGACGACAGTAAGGAACACGTGTAAGGCCAGCAACAAGCCGGTGGCGAGCTTGACGGCGCCGGCGTACAGCGCGCGCGCCGGCGCCGAAACCTGCGCAGAGGGGTCGTAGAACACCGCGCCTGTCAGGTTGACAGCCACCACCAAGGGGATTAGCAGCCAATGCAGCAGGCTGTACTTCTAGAAACAAGCATGTAATTTGTTTTCTTCCGAGCTATTAGTTAATTTTTTGAGCGAGTTTTGATGCCTCTGGTCACAAAATTCGATAAATACACAATTTTGAGAAAAGTTGAGTGCTCGAGTGACGTATATCACGTGACATTTAGTATGAAAACAGCACACCCCCGCCGAGCATTGGGAGGAGAGTATTTGTTAGGCCGTGGGTTTTCTGGTCGGCGGGTAACCGACGACGTGTCAGAGAAACCACCCTCAAACATTCGCGAACAAAACATTCGAACGTCGTCGGCGGCGGACACGCGTCGGTCGCCGGTCGCAGGCCAGAAAACCCACGGCATTTGTACGGGACACCAGTGGGCTTTTTCATGGAATGCATCTGTGGGAGGAGCTAGCACAGCTGGAAAAATACGTTTGGTGGCAAAAACAAGTAGCTAGATGAGATGAAAAGAAGGTCCCTGTGCGCTTCCTCTCCTGATCTCTTTCTAGATGCAGCGCTTGTGGCCTAGCAGTAAAACGCACGGCTGCTACGCAGCAGTCGTGGGTTCGATCCCCGGTTCGTTTAATACCAATGAGTTTTTCAAAAAACTTATTTACGAAATATCATTTAATATTTACAAGTGTTTTACGGTGAAGGAAAACATCGTGAGGAAACCTGCATACACCTACGAAGAAATTCAAGGGTGTATGTGAAGTCCCCAAGTACTGGGCCAGCGTTGGGACTACGCAAAACAGGCACGTTTGAATTCGAGTTGCGGAAAAAATGGCCAGAACACAACAACAACAACAACAACAGATGTAATACCTTATATTTATCCGCGCCGATGTCGCTATCCTTCAAGTAGTAGACTACGTAGCCCATAGCCCACCCGACCGCGTATCCCACGATACAGTTGTGCCCACGCTTGTACAAATAGTTGAAGGTCGGATCGTCGACAAACCAGTTGACAATTATCCTGAGTGAAACAGATAACTATGAGACTTTAACACTAATTTGTTCTGTACAAATAAATTAATTCGGTAAGAGCTCAATTCTTGGCTGTCAATTGACTATGTAAAGTCTTTGCCTTTCAGCCAGGCATTGCCTCTGTCACTCCCACGAAGGTGTCTTAAGTGTGACAGAAACAGATGGAAGAACATTTTAGATTTTCGATATTCACGATAGACCTCCAGGGTACTTACTCTGGCGAACCAACGAATACTGGATACACTTGTTTGTAGTACGTAACCACACATGGAATGACCACGCCCAAGGCCAAAACTATAGCAATGGCCGCCTGACGCGCCCTGGTACTCTTCAGGAAGAAGAAGATGCAGAGTCCCAGCGCTGACAACTGCATGTCTACTGACATGGACCTTAGAAGGATTTACAGTACATTAATAAATAAGTAAATAGATACATTAGGACATCTTAAGGTGCGTTCAAACTAAAAGAGCATTCGCTGTTCTAACCTCCCACTCTACGAAATTCGATCGGTACACAAAACGTGATTGGTTGATTTCGTAGAACGGGTGCTAGAACAGCGAATGCTCTTTTGGTTTAAACGCACCTTTACACAAATCGACCTAGTCCCACGGCAAGCTCAATTAAGGCTTGTGATGTGGGTACCAGGCGACGATATACAATAATAGATAGATACATATATTACATATAGATACTTAAATACATAGACAACCATGACCAAGGAACAAATATTTGTGATAAATAAATACACGAATAATGCCCTCGCTGGGATTCGAACCCGGAACCTCCAGCTTCCTAGGCAGGATCATTACCAACAAGGCTACGGAGGCTGACATTTAATGATGTTACCGTTTTTCTGTGTGGTGACGGCAATAAGAAATCATTTGTCAACACCTCAACTCTTCACGTGGATGTCGTAAGAGTCGGCTAAGGTATTGAAGTGTTACTGACCATTTATTTATCGAAGATTGATGATGGGCAACAGCATCATCATATTGGATATTGATTTAAGCAAGTAACCCCACCATCATCATCAGCCTATGTTAGTCCACTGCTGGACGTAGGCCTCTCTTATTAACTATGCGTATAGACGCATTAGGAAGTAAATGCCTATAATCGCCACGCTGGGCAAGCGGATTGGCGATCGCAGTAATGTGTCCACTATGATGACGCTGCTGCACATCATCAATCTTGTAGAATGGTCAGTGACACTTCAATCCCTTAGTCGACTCTTACGACACCCGCAGGAGGAGTTGGGGTGGTGACAAATGTATTCTTACCGTCACCACACGGTACTCGATTAACAATTTTAAGTAACTCCATTTTTTTTAATCATAGTTCCGACCACGATAGGCGGTACGTACCATTTATTCGATACCTAAATCAGTCAACGTTACTAGGCGGTACGTACCATTTATTCGATACCTAAAGCAGTCAACGTTACTTGCCAACGTGATGGTATAGCTATTAGCAATTTACGATAATACTCATTGATTCTCAGTCTCACCAGGAATGGACCATGCAACTAGAGTGGTCGTGATAGTTGTGAATGTACAACAGATGGCGCCACCAATCGCGGCGGCAGTCATTTATTTCCATCCCTATTGTCGCCTGAAAAAAAAATCACTCAGAATCTCGAGCTCTTCCGATCCTTAGTAGGAGAAAAATGTTATCCCAAAATCACGAAAAAATATCTCCTAATTATGTGTTCATTACGCGTCTAGGTGCATTCAGACCAAGCGAACATTCCCTATCCTTGTCGTACCCAATGTGATTTAAAAAGGACATATTCAATGCTTTAGAACAAAAAAAAAGTAACTATATTTTCCATCTCATTAGGTTTAAATTTCAATAGCTCAGACTTAGTATACGGGCAGGACGAGGCTATTCTAACCTCCCACTCTACGAAATCCGATCGGTACACAAATCGTGATTGGTTGATTTCGTAGACCGGGGGATAGAACAGCGAATGCTCTTTTGGTCTGAATGCATCTTACGTAGGCGTCTGGTCCAAACATCTGTCAGATTCATACTATTCATAGGCACTGGACATATTATAAAATATCGAAATTCTATTTTATTTGGAAGTTTATTGACTTTGTAATGGATTACGACTAGTAAAAACGGTCGTCGATCTGAAGATTAAGCTCTAAAACAGGCGAGCAAAGTAAAAAAAATATTCCTAAAGTACTTAATGGTTTTAACAATAAATAAACCAAAAAATATATATATACATGTAAAAAATTAAATTCGCATATTTATTTTGACAGTTCATTGGAACTTAGGCACAGTGCTGCCATCTCACCGCCCCATAGCGGCGGAAAAATGATCAAAAACCCTTATTAGGTTTTTTTTGCGATTGCCAGGGTCGTTACATATTTATATAGTTACAATTTTGCTGTTTGCCTCTCTTTCTAGCCAATATGTGCGTGCGTTAGAGAGGCAAACAACGTAGTAATTGTAAAATGTAACTTTTTAGTACAGATGGTGTCTTTTTTAGGCTCTAGTGCGAGAAGTGGGACATTTTACGTCAGGTCCAAAACTTCGGAGGGCGATCTGTACTAAAAAACGCCGTACGAGACACGTGCAAAAACGAAATTCGTAACTCGTGTCGATTTAAAATACTCCATATAGGTCGTGTTTTAAAACATCGCCACTCGTTTCGAATTTCATGTTTTTCGCACTTGTGCCGTAATGTACTGTTATAAAACGCGACCCTGGTTGTCTTTATTGTGAAAGTTGTTCTCTAGTACCCTGTTCACTCTTGCTGCATGACCTGGACTCTGTAGTTCGGTGGTGATTACTATAATATGGGACGATCAAGGATTGTGAAGGTGTTTGACTTACGTTCCAGAATGGTCCATTTCCTAAGTATCTCATCCAAGTGGCGTTAAAGAATAGGACTAGAGCATAGACTGGTGTCAACCTAGAAAAAAATAAATATAACATATTATTATAAAAAAATAATCTGTATTTTTAACACTTTCATTGTGGACGAGTGCTACGAGCGTAGCGCGTGATGTTTCCGCTTTATAGCGAAAATGGGCCTCCCACAGAGAACTCCCCTCGGGAGTTCCCTGCGCTCAATGTGTTAACCGACTTCAAAAAGGAGGAGGTTTACATTTTACAATTCGACGAAATCTTTCGTTTTATTCTACCACTTTGCCGGCGTGATTAATACGTACCTATACCTATACCTGTACCAATTGCCTATTTCTAGTACTAACGGCCACTGAGCTATGCTGCGGACAGACAGGCAGACGGATAGACGTACAGATGGACAGATGGACATGGCAGAAATTTAAGGGTTCCTTGTTTAGGTACTAAGGAACCCTAAAAAGTGAATAAAAGTTACCTCTTCAATCATAAATCACGCAACAGCTCCTAGATTGAGGTACACTATTAAAAAAACTAAGAACAGAAATAAAAAAGTACATATACAGGGTGTAAATCTAATACGAGCGAAGCTTTTGACGGGTGTTAGTTTAGGACATAATAAGTACATTTAGATAACTTTTATTAAAATTAGAGCAACAAAATTATCCATTCAACATAATTCGGCGTGCAATGTAGAGCAACTCACTCAAGTTGACAGCGAATTTCAAAAGCAGATGACATAAATAACTGCCATATCAATATCAACAAATGTTCGCACCTACATTTCTGCTCCGAAAATCTTTAAAAAAATCTGTGGAGTCATAATTAAGTTTAACTTAATGAAGACCTCGTAATTCATGATCACACTGATGAATTCCATGCCTGGTTAATTTTTCGCCCGTATGAGATTTACACACGGTATATAAAATTCTAGCATGATTCTTTTTAGTGACTCCAATATAAGTAGTATCACAAAGATGAGCAAGGCCGTAAAAAAACTATATCTCTCAAACAGATAAATTAATGACATAGAATATTGAGTAAGTCCAAGGCTGAACTAGCTAAAATGTACCTCAGCCACCTCCGAAGTAAGGCTTTAGGCAGGCTCCTCCAAGATATATCTCTTTCACACTTTATCATATTATATGCCAGAAGTAAACCAGACATTATAAAGCATATTTGTAGGCATTCCGGGGATCTATACAGTACCATGTATATTTTGTTGTATGTCTGAAACAAAACTTTAAAATTAAATTTACTATCAACAGGATGCTTAGCCAAGTTGCCAATCGCTAACGCTTAGTAGCGTATCGTAGTTTTCCCTCTCTGTCACTGTTTCATATTAGTGCGACGAAGATAGGCAGCTGCTTTTCGTTTACGATTGACGATTTAGCGTTAGCGATTGGCAACTTGTCTAAGCACCTAGGCCTAGTAATCGTATGATAAGTCATAAATGTATGAGAATGACAGATTCGAACGAAAAGTCACGTGACCATTTCCATACATTGTTATAGTCACGTGACTGATCGCGTGACTTTCGTATACGATTGCAGAATAGCGTCTTGGCTGGGCCTGTAATGTTTAGGATTCTTCATAATGTGCCCAGATGCCCAAACAATGCTTAATTTTGCTAAGGTACTCGTATTATGGCCGTGTGGTGACGGCAGTAAGAATACATTTGTCACCACCCCAACTCCTCCTGCGAGTGTTGTAAGAGTCGACTAAGGGATTGAAGTGTCACTGACCATTATTTCATAAAAGATTGATGATGGGCAGCAGCGTCATCATAGTGGACACATTACTGCGATCGCTAATCCGCTTGCCCAGCGTGGCAATTATGGGCATTTACCTCCTAATGCGTCTATACGCATAGTCAATAGGAGAGGCCTACGTCCAGCAGTAGACTATCATTGGCTGATGATGAATCGTCTTAGGTAAGTATAATGTACTTAATTTTAATGTATTAGGTACACTTACCATTTCAACAAACTCTGGGTTCTCGACAGCGCGGTTTGCAGCGAGACCTGTGTGCCCCAATACAACACCAACTGCGAAGGTAACTCTGCAGAGACACAAAGTCACTTAGAAAAATCGTTGATGATTTCGCTGAAATCTAGTAGATCACTTTCAATACCTACTGAAAAAAAAAATTACTAGTTGGATTTTTTTTTCCAAATCTCAATTGTGGGCGCCCCTCTTTTGTGGAGGCCCCGGGGCTGTCACCCCGGTTGCCCCCCCCCCCCCCCACCCTAAATCCGGCCCTGTTGTCGTAATTTATTGCTGCACTAGAATTCCAATTGCAAGCGCGTACTATTTGGAATACAGCGTTGTTCATGATAAGCAACGTTTATTTGTGTTACGAAAGTTAGTCATACTAAATTGTGTGTAGGTACTCTATGGAACAACCTTTGGCAGTAGAAAAAGGAGTTAATATTAATATTAACGGGAATATACTCGGAACATTCCGAGAATTTTCATGAGAATTTAAGAGTAAGTTCTCATTGACAATATTTCTATGAGAACTTATAAAAATGTGTTACAAATAATTTTTCAACACACTTGCTCGTAACGTAGGTATTATTGAACCGCTATTAGGCTCATAATCCAAGATATTAAACACGCGTGCTTTTTCATTACGTTATTGTTCTAGTGCGGTAATAACATAACCCGACCAAGTATGTTTGCAAACATTTCCAAGCATTATGTCATGTCAGATGAAGCATTCGAATTTAGTCAGGTTATGTTTATTTTTTAAATTGACCAAAGAGTTGACATGTGGCAGAAATAGCGGAATTTAGAATAT
Organism: Thaumatotibia leucotreta; assembly: GCA_025490895.1. Lineage (NCBI taxonomy): Eukaryota > Metazoa > Arthropoda > Insecta > Lepidoptera > Tortricidae > Thaumatotibia > Thaumatotibia leucotreta. The sequence continues at coordinate 19,070 of JALPQI010016238.1, read as the reverse complement.
TATTACAAAATACTATAAATTTTCGTAAATAAATAAATAAAATATTTAAATTGTGCATTCAAATTATCAAGTAATTATATTAAATGTAAAGTTAACGTATTTTTATTTTATGATAATCGTTAATGATTCTCAGATATTTTTTTTTATATTGGCTGTTTGTCGATAAGATTGTTGTCTTACAAATTTGCGCGCGTTTAAAAATTTGCGCGCGCCGTTTTAAAGTTATTTTTTATTCGGAGTGGAGTGAATTTAAAATGTTTGTTGCATTTATTTTGTTGTATTAACTGTTATTACTTTTATGTGAATTGTGAACTTCAAGTAATGAACAAGAAAAAAATAAAAAGGTTAAACGTTACTTTGGGATAGTACCTAAGTACCTAAGTAGTAGGTAATTACCTAGCAACAAAGGTTAGTAAAAGTGTTACTAAAAGTCGGTTATTCCTCGCAAGTGTGTTGAAAAACGTCGTATAAAACTTGTGTGCATTGATCATTATACTCTCTGCTATCTTATGCGCGCTCGCTTGCAGCTCGCGCGCACAATATCGCCTTGATCAACTTAGCACACTTGTATCATAATGTTCTAATTTTAAATCGTAAATAAGTGAACAAGGCAGTAAATATAACTCATAACTCTCATAACATAAGGCATGTCTCTAATACGGTCTTGGCTTGATTAGATTATTTGTTAAATTGAGATTCCCGAGAACATTCCCCATGCAAGTTTCGCAACTTATGAAACTTCTCCTCGGTAAGTACAGTGCTAAATTCATCACTCATAGAAAATTTTATTTTATAGTCTTTTTTCACTGCCAAAAGTTGTTACAAAAAATTTCATTTCGTAACACAAAAATTACAACGTCAAATTTAGATCTCATTGAAGGTGTAGATTTCTTAGCAAACTTCCCATTAATTCAAATTCAATAATTTATTTCACAACCAAGTCCATGCGGGAAAAAATAATATTTGCAATAAATCTTTAGTATATGTACATACCATATGCCTATAGCTGTTGAGGTTGGTAAATTTCTGCCTCAGCGCCTTTTTGAAGAAGTCAATGCATAGATCCTTGGGACCTTGGCAGGGAGTTCATCTCACAGCCGGAGCGTACGTAGAAGGCAAACCTTTGAGGATAAATGCCCTGCCTGTTTTCCCGTCTACGCCTTTAAAAATACTAACCTGTAGGCGGAGAAGCCTTCTGTCCTGTTTTGACCAGGTGTTTGGGTCGCGGGTGCCATCAGCCGCTGCCAGTTGCGCCTTACAGCAAAACATAGCAATAGCTTACCAACTGGAAATGCACATAAGATAAAATAAAATTTTATTGACACTTTCTGCTTAGGTATGGTGGATTTTTTGCTTAATGGTAAGGGTTTCACGTAATTTTGATATTTTCAGATTTATTGTGGTAAAAATGTACACATTAATTAATTTCAGGCTATTACGTGTACACAGGCTTGGGTGAGTCAATTATGAAAAATTTTGGATATGACAAGCGTTGCATATTTGTAGATTTAATTTAAAAAAGCTGTAATGTACTTGGGGCTTTATGCATGCCCTAATTTTGTTGAGAAGCAAACGTTGTCCACAAAGAAACTACATTTCAACTGTAACATATCTGTAAAACATAATTTAATTATTAAATTCGCGTATTTCTTGTCAGTACGCGCGTCATGTTTCGGAGAGCCTAGGAACTCCATTTGAAACACTGAGTCTGAACGATGCGATGCTATAATTATCCAAATTTTTTGCACAATATTAAGACAGGCTGACGTTTATTAGGATTGAGTGTTAGTATTTCCAATGTCCCAATATGTGACATTGAAACTTGTACTGAAGTGCCGGCTATTGGGACTGCCAGCAAAACCTTCTGACGATTTCTCATACAATGGAGTTGACTAAGAAAATTTGCTATTTTGAGAAATATTTGATATTGTCAGCCTATAAAATAACTATTTAATAAAATTAACTAACTCCTCTCCCAAAACACATGATAATACTTTATGTAGATTTATATATGAGCAAAATATTGTGATTGAAATAAATATTCTCTGTTGACATGTTGCGCACTAGTACTTCCACCTTGGCACCACAATCGCAGCAAAAGCTTGATGTTTTGTGTCTAAATGTATTTGTCCTTATATTTTTCACAAAATACAAGTTCAACTTACCAATGGTGTCATCTTTATGGCTGTAACAAAACTCATACAGAGTACCCAAAAGATTTAGTCCTATTAGAACTAGCACAACTGCACCAAAAGCGTAATCGCTTATGTCAAACCGTATTCTTTCTTTGTATTCTTCACAAAATAATCTGAACACTTGAGATTTTAGCCCATACTCTTCATTCAGGGTAGCATTCAGGCATGCTTCCAGAGCTAAGGTCACATTCGAAGAACGTTTCAAGAAATTTTCGCATGTTTTATTTACGCAGATGCCTCGATGTACGTTTGTCCGATCGTAATGGGTTAAATTGTTTGCTGAATATTCCTAAAACAATGAAGTTAGTCTATTTCAGTCATCTAGTATAAAACTACTTTAAATGTATTGCAGGGTTCTCTTATTTATCGCCGAAAATTATATGGCCGAATATCATTTCCCAACTCACGTTTCGCGTAATTTTACTTCGCCGAATGTTCATTTCCCAACTTATTAAAATGTTTTGTTTTATTTGCCAACCTCACAGTTACCAATACTTAACATTTGGTCGGTGTTTTACAAAGCAAATTTTCAAAATGCCAACATTCATATGGCCGAATGTTTTACTTGACGTAATATATACTTCGTTGTTTAAATTGTTTACCAAATGTTTCATTAAGTACAATTTCATTTAGCAACTACGTAATATTATTTGTGTAACTATTAATATAATACGGCAATGAAAATGGAATCGATCTTGTACCTAAAATATGCGTATTGGATTTCGAAAAAGCTGCGATACTGAGTCTTCGATCAACTTTTGAAGGAAAATGGCAACCTTGTAAATAAATTCCTTCAAAAGTTGATCTTTTGAAGGAATTTATTTACAAGGATGCCATTTTCACTTGGGGCAAATTTTATACAGGCAATTACCTTTTTTTGAAATGCCTCCTTTTTCTATTTTTTTATTATTTTCTTGTACAGTAGGTATGAATACCTAGCATATCTTTTTTTCGGGACGAGAAAAAAAAATAACCTCGAAGGTCAGGCGGGAGCGAAGCGTAGCCTAACCGGGCCAGTAACCTAACCCGGCCAAGTCGGATCTGCACTGGAAGGCTTTGCTCACTCGCTTCGCTCGCTCGCTCATTTTTTCCTTCTGGTAAAAAAAAAGCCATATAAAATAATAGTGAAAATAGTTTTTTTTGTTGGTTTGTTTTTCAGTGTTTGCCAAAGAAAGAATTAAGTATGGGTAGGGTTCTTTGTAACTTGCCAAACGTATGAAAAGGCAACTGTTGCATCAGCGAAACGTTATTCGTCCATGAGTTGTTCGGTCAAGTGAACCATTTGTCAAATGATAAGTCTGCCAAAAGTTTAGTTGCGTTATAATAATCTGCTTTACAATAATTCTGCCAAGTAAATCGTTAGTTGTCAAAGTAAAAGGTCGGCGAAACGTTGGTTGGCAAATGAAAATCGGCCAAATAAAATTCGGCGAAAAGGCAGAACCACCGTATTGCAGTTGCTACCACCAAAATCATGTCTTCACCTATAATGATGAGCTTCCCCGTTTAGTTGAGTTGAAAAACCACCTGTTAAGGCCCGGCCACGACATTGGTCTAAGGCGACCAGCGGCGAGCGAATCCAAGAGTTGGAGCGGGGTGCCGATATGGGTGCTCCCTATCGCACGTATGGTTTTCCGCTAAGCCGGTCGCCTTAGACCATTGTCGTGGCCGCGGCATTAAGCTCGGCTTCACGAATTACAAAGTGATTTTTTAAACACCGCCCAAACTTTAGGGAGTCAATTCTGAGGTCATATTGATGAACTTTGGAGATGATCATATCGGAGAAGCAAAAATCTGATGTTCCATACAAACCCTGAGATAAAAGTAGGCGGAAATATATGGAAAATCAGTTTTTTTTTTCTCGAGTCCCATAGTAAACGTTCCTCAATATGACGTCAGAATTGACCCTCTAGAATTAGAACGGTGAATAAAAATGAACCTGTAGATATATTATTCGCTTTCACCACCGGAGTCAGTTAACCCTTCGTATGTCTAAGCACTGATCAGTGAAGAGGAAACTATTAGAAAAAAATATTCGCGACACACGTGGGGTTAATAAGCCAGCTTCACCGTTGCAGCATGTATACATTAAAAGATATCACCATCATCATATTATTATAAAAAATATTAAAATCTAGCGTCTAGTTTACCACTAAGGTGCTGTAGAGAGAATCAGATGCATTCCCGATGAGTTTGGCGCTGACAAAGCAGTAGATGTCTCCGTGAGTTTCCAAGCACGTCTCGTACTCGTCCACGGCCGTCAATTTTGGCATTCGATCATATAGATCCACTGGGAGATAATAGTTATTTATTATACAAGGGGGCATAGTTGTTGTTTAACTGTCGTGCCAATATTGAGACCTGAACTAGCAAAAGATTTAAAAATCGGAATCTTGAGCATTGCGAAGGACTCAAGGCACGAGAGTTGAACAAACTTTGCCGCCAAGTGTAATACAACTTTTTTCCCTTGACTATCGCGAGGAAATATGATTACAAATCTCATCCAGATGTAAATTAACTTATTCATGTACGCCGATTATGAGTGATACAAACTTTTTTATAACACGACAGTGCCAAAAAGCGTGAACACCTGGAAATTTCTTCGAGCGTTTTGACCGCCGTGACTTTGGTGGCACCATTATTACCTGATTTCCGTGGGTATCTCATAAATGTTTTGGATATCTTGGTAATTGTCAACTACGTCTACCAATATCTTCAAAAGTTCTTTCATCTCTCACGGGATTCGTGTGAAAAGGCTGCCACCGAGTCACGGCGGTTGAAACGCTCGGAGAAATGCCCACCAATGCCTGCCTGTTGGTAGGTAGCAGGCGTTAAATCCAGGACCGGATTTAGAGGTTGAGAGGCTTCGGGGCAACAAAGGAGTGGAGGCCCCCTGGCCCCCAATTATTTTCCAAAAGTTTTTCAAGTTTTCAATATTTTTTTGTGGAAACATTTTTCGGCGAAAAATCTAGTTCCCGGAGTAGATCACTTTCAATACTCAAAAAAAATGTTACTAATATTTGAAAGTTGGAAATTGATTTTTTTTTCTAAATCCGGCCCTGGTTAAATCCTATAATCGACGGGAACAAACAAATCAAACTCGAATTGTGTCTGTCATTTTTGAATAAAATGAGATAAGTATTAAGAGAATATCTTTCCGTAAATTGTTATTGGATCATAAACAATCCAGGTAAAAGTTTTTGATTTCATCAATTTCGAACTAAAGACATTAAAGTACTCACCATTTTTTAAATCACTTGTAATTAGATTATAGAATGCAATAGCCAACAGTAACATAAAAGTTGGTAGCATGTTCTACTCCACCCTGTTTTACGAGTAACCTTTAGCAAACTTAGTTCAAAATAAAAACTAGGTAATACCTATAATAAGGACTTATCTTAATGGTTACGGAATACAAATTTAACACAAGCAATAAAATGTTGAAATGTCTTGAAACCCACATTAGCAATACTTAAATCGATAGATCATGAAGTTCGATCAAAGAAAGATGCAATATTCCTGATTTACATAAACACACCTCCGTTGTCGAGTTCAACAACGTATTTTTCGGGAAATATATAGTTTGAGCGAGTAACCATCGCCGTCACTTTCGTTTATACAGGGTGGGCTTGAGTAACCCGACCAACTTGAAGGGTGTAGGTATTCCTTACCACATTTTGAGACTATAATGTTCTGCGACCATGTTATATAACATGGACGTCTAACGCCAGCTCAAAAATGCCCCCAAAAATAATTGTTCAATTTTGCCAAGATGGGCAGGACATGTTGCTTTTCTTAACACCGCGCATGTTTCAGCGCAATATCTTTGACAAATGTTTATAGAATATTGCCAATCAAAACTATTTTTAAATGGCGGTTTAAGTTTTTATAGGTTGATATTGAAATTAATTACCTATTGTGATGCATTGAAGAGGGGGTGACACTTGTCAACTAAAGTTCGTAGGTCATGTCATTGAAGTTTTCTGGATTCGGCTTAGTTTCAGAGATAATGCCATGTTTAAAAAAAACTATTTTCATCATAAGTCACTGAAAAATGCCTGCACGATTAAAATGATTACACTAATAGTTTTCATCTTGACATACTCAGATGATTAATAAATAATAATAAATAGATAATAAATATCTTGGGACATCTTACACAAATCAACCTAGTCCCACGGTAAGCTCAATTAAGGCTTGTGTTGTGGGTACCAGGCGACGATATATATAATAAATAGATACATATAGATACTTAGATACATACACAGCCATGACCAAGGAACAAACAATTGTGATAAATAAATACACAAAGAATGCCCTCGCCGGGATTCGAACCCGGAACCTCCAGCTTCGTAGGCAGGATCACTACCAACTAGGCTACAGAGGCTGACAAAGATGATTAAAGTTAGAGAAAATAGTTTCAGAATAATGTTTAACAAAAAAAATAAAAACACTTAAAAAAGTCTTTCCCTACAATTAATTACTGGTCATGTATAAAAAAAATCAAAATATTACAAAATACAAAAACTTACTTTGTCCCAAAAGGACATACCTGTAATATATGTCAAATAATATTTTTTACTTATTTTCACATCAAAAATGCATTGGTAAAGTCTTTCGGGTTTCAAGCCCACCCTGTATAGAAGCGCACATCTTTTGTTCTTTTCTGTAGCCAATAGCTCGCGGTAGAACCAGTGCCTAAGGCACTGGTCTAACCGCGAGCTTCTAAGCTATGAACTACCGACTATAAACACGGACAAAAGATACGCACTCCCGTGTAAATAAAGGAGACGCCCAGGGTCACGTTTCATACAGTTACAATTTTGCTGTTTACCTCTCTTTCTAGCCAATATGTGCGTGCGTTAGAGAGGCAAACAGCGAAATTGTAAAATGTAACTGTATACATAAAACGTGACCCAGCGGCCCGTTTTTCGAAAGCTTGTAACTTGTAATACAAGTGGAAGTCACTTTTGACACTATTAATAAGATAAGGACTTACGCTTGTATTACAAGTTATATATTGTATACAAGCACGTACAACCTTTCGAGAAATAGACCCCTGGGGTCAGTTATCACCGCCGGGTGAGTATCGCCGTGTCTCTTTTATTTACACGGGAGTGCTTGCTTTTGTTCGTGTTTATAGCCGATAGTTCATAGCTTAGTAGCTCGCAGTGAGACCAGTACCTAACTCGCTCGCGGTAAAACCAGTGCCTAATAGCTAAAATTAAATCGAATGACACGTCCTTTCACGTCTCCTAATATTTGACATATCGTGGGGGACAGTGCAATACCGCGTAACTAACAAATTCAATTAGGGTCAATTTGAATGTCAATTGTTTGATATTTGAACTCTATCTGCTTTGGTAGTTACGCGGTATTGCATTATCCCCGGCTATAATATTTTTAACTTAACATATTAATATTAATGCGATCCTCCCAGTTAGTATTATTGTTGCATACTATACGTCCTTTTGACCTAGACTAAGCTGGTATTTTTAAGGTTCCCTACAAAAAGATACAAAAGGATGTATGGTCGTGAACCACTGAAATCAATATTTGAGAAATTGTTTTACCATCTGTAACACATTGACGGTATTATATTTTAATTTTATTACTTAACTACGAAAAATGCCCATTAAGAAGAGGGGCCCAGGGATCGTATACCGGTTTTTTCTCCATACAAAAGAACGGTTCGAATTCCGTTCTTTTTCGTTCTTCGTTTTATAATTTTTTTGTTAATGGAATAATTGAAAATTATGTTGTTACCTAATGATTACATTAAAGAGCGTAAAACATTTTAAAATGTTGAGCTATATCGAGATTTTTCTTAAAAACCGGTTCCGATCCCTGGAGGGGCCATAATTTCAGTGTCTATTTAGTACCTAAAGGTAGAGTGAGATATAATTTTCTGAAAGAGCTTCATTGAATTTTCTAAAACATTTTAATCCGATGTTTATCAACTAAAAAATGCTAAATTCTTATTAATACTCTATCTACCCAACCAGAGTGGCCTATTTCACCATAATAATAATAAATCATAACCAACATAAAAGATTGCCAACAACATAAAATTATTACTAACAAACGTTATTATATCGTTAATAAACTACTTTTTATTTTCCGAAATCCGTCACAATTGTCGCAAGGTTTAGTGCAATTTTCATTAAATGTTGACATGAAGTTCGGCTTATGTCGGAATTTCGCTACAATTGTCGTGTTTTTTGTGACAAATGTAATTATGCTATCGCAAAAAAGTAGTTATTTACTGATGATTTGTTAAAGTTCCTGCACTACATTTTATGTTACTGGCAAACAAATGCACGGCCCTTCCGATGGTAAGCGGTAACTGTAGCCTATAGACGTCCCCTAATGGAGAAACGATAAATTTACAATTGTAGCACTTGTCGACGTGGTGAAATTGGGGCCGCTTGTCAGTAGAAAAAGGCTTATTTAAAAAATGTAGGCGTGAAGAGTTGGTTGTTGGTTGGAAATTTGATTTTTTTCGCCTTTTTCTACTGACAAGACAGTGACAGAGTATAGCTCCAATATCATCATAAAAACTACAAAAAAAAATCACACCTCTATCTTTATCATTTTAAAGTTTACGTGGAACCTTCGATGCGCAAGTCAAATGGGCTCGTTCTTGAATGTTTTCTTTTTATTTAGGAGTGTTGGGGTAAGATGGAATACTTCTGTATTCAACGGCATCTGCCTTTTAAAATTATATGTTGTTTTGCCACGTGATCTTTCTTATGATGAAATTCAAATGGTAACTAGGGTGGTGCATTCCACGAGAAGGTCGGATACGTGACGCCGTTCTACGCATACATTTAAGAAAGTTATCAATACAATATTTGGTGTATCTTAATTTTATACCTGGGTGATTGTATTTATTGAGAATTCTCGCAGTTTGTTCCATATATTTCTAAGGTAGCTGTCATAGCCGCCGCGTTACCGACACAGTAGACTTTTTCGTGATATACACCGTGTCTACGTAGTAGATACATATAAATCATCACATCTGGTGCTTTAGCCAAGTTGCCAATCGCTAGCGCTTGCTAGCGCATCGTAGTTTTCCCTCTTTGTCGCACTAATGTGAAGGAGTGACAGAGAGGGAAAACTACGATGCGCTAGCAAGCGCTAGCGATTGGCAACTTGGCTAAGCATCCAGATATCATCAGCTCTCTAAATCCGCTGCTCGACCTACGCCTCTTGGAAATGAATTCCTGAATCCTATGATATCATCGTTATCATCATTTCAACGTCCAATGCTGAACATAGGGCTCCCATTTGGACCTCCACGTACACCGGTTGGAAGCGACCTGCATCCAGCGTCTCCCGGCGATCTTCATAAGATCATCTGTCCATCTTGTGGGTGTACACTGCGTTTGCCAAACCGTGGTCTCCAGTCTAGCACTTTTCGACCCTATGGGCTATCTGCTTTGCGTGCAATGTGGCCTACCCATTGCCATATGACATAATTTTTATAAAATGCGAACTATCTGGTATTAGCCGATCCTGTCTTACCACAATACACTTTCGTCAATAAAAAAATAAGACAATAGGATTTATTTATGTAAATCAGGAATGTAAATACGTCTTTCTTTCCCTGTGCTTCATGTAAAAAATTCAAGTATGTAAACACGCAGGATACAAAGGTGTTCAAAAGTGTAAAAAGATGTGTTGAATTACTAGTCCGTAACCGTTTCCAAAATCTGGAATTATTTTATTTTAATCATACATAGTTTAAAATCAAAGTTGATTTATTATATAGAAAACGAAGGGTGGAACATGCTACCATCTCTGTTGGTCTTGTTGGTTGGTGCATATTATGGTCAGATTGGGAGCGAGATAAAAAATGGTAAGAGGTTTTAATATTTTCCTATAATTTATTTAGAATCTACCAGTCTAATTAAAGTAGATGACGTAACTAAAGACCGAAGAGCTGGTGACTTCCTCGCACAACGCATCAGCGGTGCGATACTACGAGGAAATGCCGCCAGCATCCTCGGTATCCACAAGGGCCAATCTTAGATATAGGTTAGGTTAGTTAGATTTCATTTCTGTGTTTTAAAAATAAAGAAGTATTATAGAACGTATTGTGAAAACACAAATCATATTATATATTTTGATTTGTACTTTTTATTTTTCCCCAGTAGTCCACTACTTAATACAATTCACACTACTTAATGGTCAAAGGCGCCTAGCCTTGTAAGGGATTGCATATACCCGAGAAAATTGACCGGTGGTTGGTAAGACTGAGTGGCCGAGGGGTGCCGGCATCAGCCGCGAAAGCTGAGCACGTGGGTTCGATCCCCACCTCGGCCGTTAGGTGATCTTGGTCGTTTTTCTTTGGTATATGACATCTAATATTTATAAGTATTATAGAATTTAATTGTTCTCTCTCCATAGGGGATCTATATGAGCGCATGCCGAAATTGACTATTGTGGACGAATATAAGCCATGCTTGGGAACACACGGAGACATGTACTGCTTCGTCAGCGCCAAACTCATTGGGAATGCATCTGACTCTCTCTACAGCACCTTAATGGTAAAATTAACCGATATTCGACTTTGTTATAATCATTTGTATGCAGTGTTCTTATAGACTAGTGATATTTAAATAAATATCTTGGGACATCGTACACAAATCGACTTAGTCTCACGGTTAGCTCAATAGGGATGATGACTGGCAAGTCAAATCAGCATCTTTTTTCGAACTGTCAAAACGATCACCAGAATTCACAACTATGGAATTTTATATGAAATACTCAAAAGTGACGTCACGTTTGAGTACTGCCAAATGATCTACTCTTTTAAGTTCTTTTCAATTTATTAAATAGAAGTTCTGTACAAAAATTACTTCAATCTACATCTTAGTGATAATTTCTTCGTGTATTATGTCGTGCATACTGTTAAATAATTTATTTTAACTACAGTCATCATCCCTATTAAGGCTTGTGATGTGAGTACCAAATACATAGACAGCCAGGGACAAATATTAGAGAATAGATTCAAACCCGGAACCTCTAGTTTCGTAGGCAGGGTTATTACCAACTAGGCAGCGAAGGCTTAGTAAGGGTCACGGTCCATACAAAGTTGAGAAAAATTGTGCGCTGCGAGTTACAGTTTTGTAATTTTAACCAGAGCTAGAGGGTCTCAAAATAGTTGTTTTTAGATGTGGAGGGAAAACCAATTCCCCCCCTAAGCGCGGGGGGAGGGGGGTGAATGTGCATGCGGAAGGGTTGCGTTTAATTTTTTTTTACTAATTAATAAGGTCTACTATGCGTTGTTTGGTATCATTTTCGTGTAAAACGGACCTGGAAAATCCATTTTTTATCATAAACATGAGCAATTTCATACAAAAATGTAGAATTTTTGGAGTAAAAGTAAAAAAGTTACCGTTTTTATTTTAATTTAAGCGTCATATAAGTATTAAAAAACAAACTTATCAAATTTAAAAAAATAGTAAAAGATAGCATATTTATTGCAAATTTAAAAAAATATACACATTTAGTAGTCTTTCATACAAAAATTCACTGTAAAAAAAATTTACCTGACGCGTACCTCCAACAAAAACCTCCGCGTAACCTCAAAAAAGAGACTTTTGTGCCGGCATCTGCTCATAGATTATACATATTTTTGTACTTACATATTATTGCTTATATTACAATTGTAAATATTTATTGATATGAAACTAAATTGAATATTTTCTGATCTTCTTTTTTTAAATAACATCAGATTATTAAGAATTTTATTTGTTCAGATTCTCTTTTTAGATTTTATCGATTATTGTTTACCGCGTGTAGGTATATTATATATCTCGTCTATCTGATCACATGTATGATATATGTATAGTATCTGATTATATGAATCGGAATGGGTAATCATTTTTACAAGTGTTATTAGGTAATGATCTCATTACCAAAGACGATAAAGGTAATTTTCACTAACCGGGACTAAAAAACTAACCCAGTTCACCCACGTTAAAAGTTTATATCATATGGGATTTGACAATCAATTGTTAAACGTTTACTTCATAAATCATCATTATTACCATATCAGCCGAAAGACGTCCACTGCTGAACATAGGCCTCCCCCAAAGATTGCCACAATGGCCGGTCCTGCGCCACTCGCATCCAGCGGACTCCTGAGACCTTCACTGTCCACCTTGTGGGGGCCTACCCACGCTGTGCCTTCCACCTGTGAGGCCACCACATCGGCCATCGGTTCTACGTGCAATGTGGTTTAGTGATTCGGAGAGCTATGGAGCTATACTTTGGTTCTGCTGCGGATCGTCTCATTTCTAATACGACCTCGCAGAGAGACTCCCACCATAGCCCTCTCCATTGGCCTGTGGTTGACTTTAAGCCTTCTAATGAGGTCCATTCCTAGCGACAACGTTTCAGTACCGTATGACATCACTCTTTTAAATCTTTGATCAGTGTGTATTGCCACACTGATCAAATACTTTTGCCTTCAAGAACTGCGGAATACTGGACGAAAAGATGTGTCGTAGCTTCCCAAACGCTGTCCAACCTAGTCGGATTCGATGATTGACATCTTACTCAAAGTTGGACCTACCTAACTGGGTAGTTTGTCCTAGGTATATTATAGTCGTCTACTCCTTCGAGTTTAGTCTCCGATTGTAACGGGAGTTTTCGTCTCATCCATGTTCATCCTAAGATGAACTCGCTCGAAGGCGCTACTGACTCTCAGCCAAGACCACCGTATCATCAGCGTATTGAAGGTGAGTGAGGTACTCGCTGACATATGTTGATACTCACCTTCTCCAGTCCAGTCTTAAATACATCTTCCAGTGCAGCGGTAAACAGATTAGGGGAGATGACACCTCCTTGCCTGACTCCCCGCTGCAGTATAATATGCTTCCAGCTCTGATGGTCTCGGAGTTGGATTGACATAGTGGCGCTTTCGTACAAACACCTCAACATTTTGACATAGCGGTAGTCTACTTGGTACCGTTAAAGAAGAGACTTTAGTACTGCCCAGAGTTTCGATCAAATCAAAGGCCTTGGGGGTTACCATGACGTACTAATTCTGGGAAAGGGGCAGTGATACACGACTCGTATAGCCTTGTCCCTTCTCTCGACCTAAATTAAACCGCATTAGTATGTCATGGAAACCCCCCTTATCGTAGTCCACAAACGCTAAACGCTAAACAGAGGGGCAGGTTATACCTATTCCTCGGTCTTCTGTAAAACATTTACGAACGCCAACTCGGAAACCGGCTTGTTCGGCAGGCTAGAAGTCATCAAGCCTGCGTGCAAGACAATTCGTAATGACTCTTGAAAACATCTTATAAATATGGCTCGGAAGTGAGATGGATCCGTAGTTCTTCAATACGGCGTTGTCACCTTTTTTCAAGAACAGTACCACCACTCTTCTGTGCCATGCCTAAGGCGTTCTCCCTTCCGGAGTTGAACAACTTCTGAAGGGCCATAAGGATTGGTTTACCACCTGGCTTCAGATGCTCAGCTATAATTCCGTCTTTCCCAGACGCCCTGTTATTTTTGAGCTGTTCAAGAGCCATTCTAATATCACATAGGCTGATGTCTCGGATATCCTCTGTATAGTGCCTGGTCATAAGAAATGGCTGCTTTAAGAAACAGAAGAATTTAAGAAACGGGTTGCTTGGTTAACCCAGGTTGATGCAGTTTGCCCTAACAGACATTATGGAGTATTTTGTTAACGCAAAATCGCTAAATTCCCGTAGTAGAAACGTACTGTCAACAATAAGTCAAAGCAACGTCCCTGTTTTATTCGAGGTACGCGACAGGTGCAATTTTTTTACAACTTATTTTTACATGAAAAGTTCCAAAAAGTATATATTTTTACAAACTACAATAAATATGCTATCTTGTAGTATTTTTTTATTTTTATATATTTATTTGGTAATACTTATATAACACAACAATCAAAATAAAAACAGTGATTATTTTACCTTTATACCAATAATTATTATTTTTTATATGAAAATCCTCATTTTTATTATCAAAAATGAATTCCCCGTGTCTGTTTTATACGAAAATGATACCAAACAATTAATAGTAGGCCTAAATATTAGACGAAAAAAATTTAAACATAACCCTTCCGTTTGCACATTCACCCCCCTCCCCCCTCGTTCAGGGGGGGAATTGGTTTTCCCTCCACATCTAAATTTTTTTATTTTAACACCCTCTAGCTCTGGTAAAAATTACAAAACTGTAACTCACAGCGCACAATTTTTTCCATTTGGACCTCTACTAGCTGGCAAATGATGCATATAATATATTTATAGGTATGAAAAATTACATATTATTATGTCGGAGACATGCTTCAGTTGGCGAAGACATGTACGACATGTCGAGTCGTCGAACGTCAGAATAGTGTTATTTACAATGATAATAGTCTTGTTTGCAATGTTTACATTTAATTTGTTAAGAGTTATAAAACCTAGAAAACGATAAGCAATGTTTTGCTTGAGATGTTCTTTGCTTGGTCCATGCAGGTAGACATTAAACGTTATGTTGGGATCTACCCGCCTATGAAGCAGGTAGTTTGTGAGCGGACGGTATAAAAAGTCACTAGCGCAGTGTTCAGGGATTCATTCTTGATTTGAGTTGGGTTGAGTAAATGATGCATGGACGCAAGCTTATAACTCTCCAGTCGTTTTCTATCAGTATAGTTTAAAGTGTTGTAAATAATCTTGTTTTAAGTGTGTACTTGTTGTGATTATTTAAAGTTTGGAAAAAGTAAGACCGTCTGAGTTTCTTGCTGGTTCATCTCACGGCAGAGGTTTATCATTTGTGAACCAGTGTAGTACTTATAATAAAAGATCGTAATTTACCTTGTGTTTAATTATGTGCGTCCATGCATAGTATACACCTTTGTAAGTAGGTACGATGAGTAGCTAGGAATTGCATATTCGTCCCCCGTTCTCGGCTGTCCCTCTTACAATTATTTATTAGCGCTGAATTATAGTTGCCAATTTCTAAGAACGGACTTTTGACAGTTTAGAAATGAGTTTTATATATATGACGTTAAGACTATCGAAAAAACGGCGAGTCTTTCCCTCATATTCCTCATCATCATCAGCATCAGCCTATGTTAGTCCACTGCTGGACGTAGGCCTCTCCTATTAACTCTGCGTATAGACGCATTAGAAGGTAAATACCCATAGTCGCAAGCGGATTGACGATCGCAGTAATGTGTCCACTATGATGACGCTGCTGCCCATCATCAATCTTGTAGAATGGTCAGTGACACTTCAATCCCTTAGTCGACTCTTACAACACCCGCAGGAGGAGTTGGGGTGGTGACAAATGTATTCTTACTGTCGTCACCACACGGCTTTCAATACTAATAAGGTTTAATTTATAATTTTGACCAGTTTAGTTATTCTTAGAAATCAGCTAATAATATAAATGTATCATTTTGTGGTGGTAGTAATGTCAGATTAGATGCCTTGATGATTAGGCCTTTCCTTCTATTTCTCTGTTTCTCTATCTGAGACACTCTTTTGAATCGTTTCTATTTATTTGATAGCGGAGTTAAGTACGTTTATGATTTAATTTTTTTAGCGATTTACATATATTAAGAAAAATAGTCTCAAAATTGGAACCTATTTGTTATAGAAATTATATTGACCAAACGGAATCTAATATAAATACTCGACCAAAATTCTTTTGGTCGTATGTAAAATCTGTCTTTGCTAGAACCGGTTTTCCACAGGTTATGACATATAAAGGAATGGTGGCTTCAAATGGAGCACAAATATGCGATTTATTTAATGAGCATTTTCACAATGTTTTTGAAAAACCAAGTGATAATCTTACATTAGATCTAAATAGCCTTCCACCAATAAGTAATACAGCTTTTGATATGGTTACGATTTTCATTACCAAGGATCTAATCAATAAATATCTTAACACCGTTAATATTGATAAAGATGCTGGCCCTGACGGTATACCTCCTATTTTTATTAAGAGATGTTCATCTACTTTAACTGTACCTATTACCTTACTTTACGAAAAGTCTTTCAAGGAGGGTCAGGTACCATCTGTATGGAAACGCGCACTAGTCACTCCGATACCAAAAGGCGAGGTGAGTGCAGTATGGGGTTCTTCAAAAGAGGAGTGTACAAGTTCTTATTGGGTCGGCAACGCGCATGTGACACCCCTGGGGTTGCAAGCGCCCATAGGCTACGGTGACTGCTTTCCATCAGGCGGGCCGTATGCTTGTTTGCCACCGACGTGGTATAAAAAATAAAAAAAATAAATATAGAAAAATATCGGCCAATATCTAAATTGAGCCAATTTGGAAAGATTTTTGAAAAAATTGTTACTGATCAGCTCTCTAACGCACTGCGTCGTCATATCACACTAAACCAGCATGGTTTTATTGGCGGTCGTAGTGTCGACTCTAATCTTATATCCTTTACAGAAATCATCTTAGAAGCATTAGATAACAATTATCAAGTGGACGCAGTGTATACCGATTTTGCCAAGGCATTTGATAAGGTCTGTCACAAACGCTTACTTCTGAAGCTTTGGCATATCGGTATACACGGTGACCTATACCGCTGGATAAAATCATACATTGAGAATCGTTCGCAAGCGGTAGCTGTGCAGGGATACATATCAAATTATAAACAAATTACTTACGGCGTACCGCAGGGCTCGCATTTGGGGCCTTTGTTATTTATAATTTATATTAATGATATTACGGAAAGCATAAAGAGTTCAAATATTCTGTTATACGCCGATGACACTAAAATCTTTAGAGTAATTAAAAACATCGACGACTGTAATATTTTGCAGAATGACTTAATTAAATTTCAAACTTTTTGTAAATCTAGCAGTTTATTCTTTAATCCGGATAAATGCTTTGCTATTAGTTTCAGTAGGAAACGTGCGACAATTATTTTTGGATATACACTTTGTAATAAAGAATTGGCTCGTGTTAACCAGATACGTGACCTTGGAGTAATTATGGACTCTAAACTAACCTTTGTGCCCCATATCGACCATATAGTAAGTAAGTCTTTTAAGCAGCTAGGATTTATATTGCGTGTCGGAAAGCCTTTTAAAAACCTTTCTACATATAAAATATTATTCAATAGTTACGTTCGGAGTCGCTTAGAATTCGCCAGTGCCGTTTGGAACCCACTTTTTAAAATCCATAGCGAAAAAGTTGAGAAAGTACAGAAAAAAATTGTTAAGGCAGTGGAATATCGCACTAGTAATAATTACATAAATTATGTCACTAATATGAAAAAACAGGACATCACATCTCTTAGTTCGCGTCGAGAGCGTATCGATGTTATGTGTCTGTATAAAATTGTCAATAATATTATGGATGCCCCAATGTTATTGCACTCCCTATCGTTAAGAGTACCCCGACGTTGCGAAAGAACTTGTAGGAAAAAACCCCTCTTTTATATTCCCGTTAGTCGAACATCCTATGCGAAAAATAGTTTCATAAAAAGGGCGTGCAGGCTGTATGACGAAAAATTCAAAGAAATAGACTTGTTTAAGGAAAATTTACATGGCTTCAAACAAAGGTCTTTGCAATTTGTTAGTATAAATTGATGCATGTATTAGAAAATTTTGTGTACAGACAAGACAGCTCAAATGTAATCGGTATATTATGTAATTCTTAAATGATTTGGTCTTAAATGTTCCCACTAAGGAAACTGTAAGTCGACATCTATATTTAAGTATACTGTAATAGATATAAATATATGAGACTGTTTGTTTCTTAATAAAATAAATAAAATAAAATATAATTGTTCGAGCTAATTATATTTAGCATTTATTATTGGAGTGATCTTTTCAGAAGGGAAGTAAAAAAACCGAACTGTAAACAGTTTTACCTTCTGACCCTAACTAGCCTCATGAATTTCTTTAAAACGACGAAACACCTAAACAATTGTGTAATAAATAGAATATTAAATACTAATCATTTCATTGTTTTAGGAATATTCAGCAAACAATTTAACCCATTACGATCGGACAAACGTACATCGAGGCATTTGCGTAAACAAAACATGCAAAAACTTCTTGAAAAGTTCTCCGAATGTTACCATAGTTCTAGAAAAATGCCTGAATGCTACCCTGAATGAAGAGTACGGGCTAAATTCTGAAATGTTCAGAGTATTTTGTGAAGAATATAAAGAGAAAATACATTTTGACGCAAGCGATTACGCTTTTGGTGCAGTTGTGTTATCTCTAATAGGACTAAATCTTCTGGGTACTCTGTACGAGTTTTGTTACGGTCATAAAGATGACACCAATGGTAAGTTTAACCTAAGACTTAATTCTTCTGTGAAGTAAATGTTTGCACCTCAAAGATCAGCACAGAACGTCGTAACTACACGTGAATTACCAGAATTACACTATCAAATGAAAGATACATAAAAGAGCATTGCATTTAATATAACCTTTTAACCGCCGAAATGTAAATAATTCAATTTTTTTTGTTTATTTGTATTCGTATGTGTTATTTCCAGTAGGAAAGCTATTGCTATGTTTTGCCGTGAGACGCAGCTGGCAGCGCCTGATGGCTCCAGCAAGCCAAGCATCTAGCTTTAAACGGATGGCAGGCTTCTCCGCCTATCGGTAAGTATAATAATTCTTTTTCATGGCATAGGAGAGAATTTTTCAAAAATGTTGTACATTTTGATCACGACTTCTATATTGGTCGTGAATTACGCAATGAAGCTAAGCAAAATACTGAACATTTCTTCAGTCTCCCAAAACGTCTCCCAATATGCGATACGCTCCTATGGCTAATATGGTTGCAAAAATAAGATTGTGTCAGATATTCTGCGGTCTTCGTAGTGCAAGATACTTGCCTGTGAACTGTAACGAAAATTT
>JALPQI010016237.1:0-20866 GCA_025490895.1 Thaumatotibia leucotreta | reverse complement strand
AATTTTTTATCAAAAATAAAACCAGCCAAGGTGTAAGTCAGCATTTGTATGAAGGCTTCCCTACCTAATGGTACGGAACTCTTCGTATGCCGGAACCGTTCGAATGATAAGGTGGTTTGGTAAGATGCAAATCAAAAAGTCCGTAGGTAAGTTGTAAAATCGCAGATCGTTTTTGGGGCGACAGGGGGGCCGTAAATCCGCCGCACCTTGTTTTATTTAATTACTACAACTGCAGATAAGCCTCCGCTATTTGTTTGCGTCCCTCTTGAAGAGTGTTTTCATGATAATAGATCTTGAGACTAATAATGGGAAGCAACTCCAAAATTTTAAAAATAATGGCTGTTTTAAATGAACAACTTAATGGACAAAGTAATTTACAAAATATTCGCTGATTTACATAGAGGCGGAACTAACTATTTCGGTTAAACATCTTTTACCAAATAGTGTTCTATACCACTGGCATCAAATACGATTTGTCGAAATAGGTGATTGTGCCTCTAACCCGATATACTGTTAAATACAAACCTAGCAATAAATTGTTACTACGTAGGTAATGGTTTTACTACAGTCTACATTGTAGCAGGGCTTTCCCCGCTAGTGGTTATATATAAATAATACCAAACATTATGCATGTTTTTATAAACCGTTTGTTGTACCGTACCTAACTGAGTTATAACATACAGTGCGAGAAAGACAAGAAACATTTGAATATAATAGGAACTTTATTAATATTTTAATCAATAAGCCAGTAATAAATAAATCCACACAATGAGCATTAAACTCTCATAGATAAGTTAAAAACGTTATTTCATATAGAATTATATATTTCCGTATTTGTCTTCTCCGATACGAGGCAGCCAAAATTAATTTACCTACCAACAATTGGTAAAAAAGCTTATTGACTTATTTTGTATTCATGTCAAGAATAGATTGACAGTTAAGTTTTATACTTTCTTTAAATATTATAAAGAGGATAAACTAGTAAATCTTCAATAATAAAATTTGATAGCTGACGCTCACAATATGTATAATATAATGAAATTAATGAATGCACGATTATCCACGTAAATTTATAAGTGTTTGTTATACTTACCTTTAAACTGAAACAATGTAAACAAGCACGCAAGGTACTAAAGAAGTCCTAGATTAATTGGTAAATAATTAAAGTAGCAGGAACCAACAGGCAAGTTAAATGGAACTGTACTTTTATCTGGGTTCAGTTAGCTAATGCAAACACGGGAACTGCATGATGAAGTTTTGTACCTATTTAGTTTTTTTCTTCTACCGCCTTGCGATCTACGATCAACATAATTATTAGTATACAATGTAATAATTGCAAACCCAGGATACTTAGACAAGTTGCCAATCGCAAACGCTTAATCGTCAATCGTAAACGAAAGGCAGCTAACTGTCTTTGCCGCACTAATATGAAAGAGTGACAGAGAGGGAAAACTACGATACGCTACTAAGCGTTAGCGATTGGCAACTTGGCTAAGCATCCAGTAGTGTTTTAAATCATCATCCGAAAAAGGTTTATAAAATTAGTTAACAGGTTCTGCTGAACAACGTTTATACTTAGAGGTAGAAGATTGTTTATTAACAACGAGTTATTGAAGTTGCGGGGCCGAAAGTGTTAGGGTTGCTTCAGCTTATTCTTAAATAAGCACATACTTATTAATTTAAGATTATACAATTTCATTATTTCCTTTCTCTTTCATTAATTTCATTAATTGAGTCCTGTCACAAAGCCTAATAGATTAATAATTCCAAGATACTTAAAGCCACTCTACTTGTAACGTTCGGTTTTAAAAAATTTGATAGTTGTGTTGTACTTATGTAGTCCAAATAACAACTGACAGGCTAGATGACAAATTGAAAATAGCATGCCAGGCCAGCTATTGAGAAAAGGACGGGTAACTTTTTCGCATAAAATTTCGTGACTGTACGAAACGAAAATAAGACGTAACGATCCAGCGAAAAATTCTTTGAGAATTTCCATATCTAGGTATATATTTTTTTATACTTTTTTTTCGTTTTCATGTTCGATTGTCATTTTTGGGTGTCTCCATGATGCCCCAGATTTTATAAAAAATATTATTTTATTTATTTATGCATCATATTGCGCGCCAAGCTACACATTTTTCAAACTTCTAAACGTATATAATTTTAATTGCCAAGGGAATTTACTAACAGCATCATTGTTAACTATACATCAAACCATATTATTTACAAAATGGCATAAGGTCTACCAATGTATAGCTAGCTGTGTTGGCGATAGTACAGAAATAAGTGGACGATTGCTTTTCAAGTTGCTGTGTGCCCCAATAGGTTCCCTAGAGATCGGAGGCTTAAACTTTAATTAAAGATGCACGAACAAAAGGATCGTTTGGCTTAAGCCGCCAATAGTTTTTAGCAGTTGCATTTTGCTGATAATACGTTTTCCAATTACCTATAGTTTACGTCTGAGTTGCTGAACTGGTGAAGTTTCAGGCGCTGGCTAGATATTGCATTTTAATTAGTTTTGTAACAATAAAAATGATAGTGCCCAAGGAACTGATTTAAAACTTTAGTAAAAATGTGATTTTAAATTATTTTTTTGTATTTATATACGTATTAGGTATCTACAAATATAATAATATCTACAAATAATTAATACGATTTTGATTTAGTTTAGTTGCGTATTTTTATTTATAATGTAGTTTTATAAAAAGTTTTAATCTTGTATATTTTGTCGAATAAATTTTATAATTTGTAAAACTAATGCGAGACTCAAACATCGATATATCGAACGATATATCGAAAGATATCGAACCAGGTTACTCACGTTGGTAATTGAAGTCGATAATTACTCGATGGTTTGCAAATATTTGAATACAAACTACGTCGAAAACATTTCAGTTCCTATTATGTCATCATTTTATTTTACATTGATACATGAAGGGTCCACGGAAAAAACCATGTCCAGAGCTTAAAAAAATCAGGGCAAATAAACACCTTATTCTGTTAAAAGTAAGGTTGTTTTTTCTTCTGTAATTTGAATTGACTAGACATGTTATTTCCGTGGCCCCTTCACATAGGTACATTATAAACTGTGAAATCACCTACAATATAAATTGCACATTGAATACCAAACACTATCAATATTCTAATACAACGCCTTAAAAACTACCAAAACCGGACCGATGTGGCGTCGAGCCAATATTTTATTAGTTTATATCTCAAATCCGAAACTTTACCACCGAGTAAGTTCAGGAACAGTGCAAATCCAAATGCTACTACTATTGAGGTTTGTTACGTAATAAAATGGAACAAACAAGAGTAAACGGATTTGGGACAGATGTATAGTTCGAGAAATATTATTTGACCGACAGTTATCTTACTTACAGTCCATTCATCCTTAGTTGTCTTATCTAGTAAACAACTTTCTAACCTAAAAGTACACGTTCTCTGTTGTAAACTGCTGTTTTCTTGATTACAAATTAAGCAATTTACTAATCACTACGGGCGGACTGCACAAATACGAATTCAGGTATTTTGGTATAGGCAAAAATGGCAGTTTACAACAGAAAACGTGTACTTTTAGGTTAGAAAGTTGTTTACTACATAAGACAACTAAGGATGAATAGACTTTACGACCTTTTGTTTTGCGTTAACACTTACTAGACAGTCAGCAGTCGAGCACTTTTGTCTTGTTAATGACGCAAACCAAAACGTCGTAAGTGAGATAAAAGTCGGTCAAATAATATTTCCCGAACTTTACCTATTGTAGGTACCTACTCCAGTAGCCGTACCATGAAATTGTGTGGCGTTATTAACGCGCGTATACTTTCTATCCGTCTCGCTCGCGCCAATACGCGAGTACGAGCGGGATGGATAGAAAGTAAACGCGTGTTAATAACGTAGCGGCAGCTCATGGTAGGGCTACAGCATACGTACCGATAGGTAAACACTTCCTAAGCGGAAAAATATTGACGAAGGTATATATATTTAAGGGGGATCAACTATTTTTTGTTGTTATTCTGTCCCGTGACTCAGGGGACACAAGTTGCATAGTTTGCTAGAATAAATTATCCAGCACCCTCTAGTAGTCTATAAGTGGGTGGTGGTACCCACTTATCATGTTAGTTAAGGCCATGTGGATGTCAGAGAAATCAAAGTTTTGTAAATGTTTATGCTATGAAATTATAATTTTAAAAGTAACCCAGGAGAAGGTGACCATAGCAACGAGTGACATGAAAAATGTGAAAAAAGCCATTAAATACTAGGTATAGTGAATATGATGATTATTTGCATAAGATTGTTGTCAATATTTAACGCAGATTTTGAGAAGAATTACCTATTATACGTACCATGTGCTTTAGCAATTCTCCGTTTTTTATACAGACGTGAAC
Source organism: Thaumatotibia leucotreta (assembly GCA_025490895.1). Lineage (NCBI taxonomy): Eukaryota > Metazoa > Arthropoda > Insecta > Lepidoptera > Tortricidae > Thaumatotibia > Thaumatotibia leucotreta. The sequence goes on along the minus strand of JALPQI010016237.1, from coordinate 16,475 downwards.
CAGTATGGCGTCTAAAGAGATAATCTGAAGAGTACTAACGTAGAGTATACATACCCTGCCTCCTACCGAAAGTGCGCCTCGGGCTCCGGTGACCGCACAGCAGCCCTACCGCGAAAATCTAAATTAGTAAATTTCGAGGATTTGTCTCTCTCACTCTAATAACGCCTTTGTTTGAGTGACAGAGAAAAATTGTTTAAATTAACGAATTTCAATTTTCGCGGTAGTAGGCCAGTTACCCTGGCATATCTTATCTCACTCACACAAGCATGGCGCACGTGCCTATACGAGATTAGACTATGTTAGTATCAAAGCTTCTGTTTCGTAATAGGTACATTTTATCACCACCGTCCGAGATGCGGATTTTACTTGTAAGTAATATCATACGTATTTTATTGCCTTATAACCACTAAATGAAGGGTCCACGGAAAAACATGTCTACCTAGTCAATTCAAATTACAGAAGGATAAACCACCTTACTTTTAACAGAATAAGGTGTGAATTTGCCATGATTTTTTTAAGCACTGGACATGTTTTTTCCTTGGATCTTTCAAATATAATTTCTTACGAAAAGTAAAAAAACATCAAATTCCAAAACTGTCACAATTGGTGACTTTTATTATCAGCATAAAATAATTTTTCATTGCTCATGCTCGGAAAGTGGGTTGTTGTTTATCTATGATACGGGTGGAAAACGATGCATCGCGGCCCTTGGGTTGTAAAAAGATATGTTCCTATTAGTGCTCACCTTGTAAAATTGTAAGCACCAAGCCGAACAAAATGCCAACAATACTCTTATTTAGAAACAAATTCGAAAATATTAGTTCTTGGTTTCTAGGTTTTGTTTTTTTAGTGTAGCGATAACCGTAAATTAAATATGTCAATTCATTAAATTATTTTAATTTTTCGGTTAAAATTTAAGTGTTTTGGTTTTATATAGATAGATTAGATAGCTAGTACGGTCAAATCGTACATAATTTTACCCTAAACTCGCAAATCAAGTAGTATCGCTGCATTTTTGGTATGTTGTTTAGACACCATAGGACAGTATAAAACCATATTTTGCAAGTAAAAAAAAGTTGTGCTAGCTGGGTAGTACGTGAAAAACTGCGAAATTTACGGCCATTTTTTAGTTTCTGATTTTTATTTAAAAAAACCTTACGTTTTTTGATATCATATATTATGTAAATAAACGTTTAAAGACTAATAAATTCACAACAAGTTGAGCTAACATGCATTACCGTAGGTCTTATAGTTTCAGAGATTCGAGACTTTAAAAAGTACCCCTTTTTGTAAACTACATAAAATTTTGTGTTTTGCTAACGTTTTCGACTTAGTATCGCCTCACCTAATTATGCTACGAAAAACATGCAATAATGACCTTATAGCGCACTTAATATTCTTTAATTTAAGGGTAAAATTAGTGAACCTTGTAGTTGAAAGTATAAACCCGAAATTCCAAAGGCAGGAGGCCCGCTATCTAAGTTTTTCATACAAATCGCAAGTCGAGTTGCAAAGCTGCAATTTTGGTATATTATAAAGGCCTTATAGATATATACGAAAATGCATATTAAAAGAAAAACACAAAAATAATTTGGGCATAGGACGTAAAAAACGGAAAAAAATTCGCACTTTTTTTAGTTTTTGACGTTTAACTAAAAATCTGTTATCTTTTTGATACTGATTACTATAAAACTAAGAAAGAACATTAAATTTAAAAGGATTTGAGCTACGTTGCATCACCGTAAGTTTTATATATTTTGAGATACGACATTTCATAAAGTGCCCTTTTATCAAAACATAAACAAATTTTAGGTTACGTTAAAGCTATTCACTAAATATTGGCAAAACGTTCGCGCTAAGAAAAAAAAGTAATTGTAGATAATAACTACATTAAATTTGGAACAAATTGAGCCGATAACAATTACTGTAAGTCTTATAGTTGGGTGTACACGAGGCTTCAAAACATGCATTTATTTTCTTAACTTAATGAAGGGCACATTTTGAAATGTCGTATCTCTAAATCTATATAATTTAGGGTAATGCAAGGTAGCTCAAATCCTTTCAAATTTAATATTCTTTCATAGTTTTATAGCAATTAGTATCAAAAAGTTATAGTTTTTAGTTAAACGTCAAAAACTAAAAATTTTTTTCAATTTTTTACGTCCTGTACCTAAATCCTTTTTTTTCTTCTTTGCATTTTCGTACATCCCTATAGAGCCTATATAATAGACCAAAATTGCAGCTTTGCAACACGACTTGCCATTTGTATGAAAAACTTAGATAGTTGACCTCCAGCTTTTTGAATTTCGCGTTTTTAGTTTCAATTACAAAGTTTACTGACCTGATTTTACGCTTAAATGAAAGAATATTAATTGCGCTATAAGATAATTATTTCATGTTTTTCGTAGCATAATTAGGTATGGCGATATTAAATCAAAAACGTTAGCAAAACTCAACATTTTATCTAGTTCACAAAACAGGGTGCTATTTGAAGTCTCGAATCTCTGAAACCATAAGACCTACGGTAATGCATGTTATCTCATCTTGTTACAAATTCATTTATCTTTAAACGTTACCTGGTACATATTGTCAAAAAACGTAAGGCTTTTTTTATAAAAATCAGAAACTAAAAATAGACAGTAAATTTCACAGTTTTTCACGTATAACGCAGCTAGCACAACTTTTTTTTGCTTGCAAAATGTGATTTTATACTGCTCTATGGTGTCTAAATAACATACCAAAAATGCAGCTTTACTACATGTTTTGCGAGTTTAATGTACGATTTGACCGTACTAAGCGATGACCAAGAGGAACAAACCTATCAAGTTTTTTTTTTATTTTGATACGCGTAGGTAAGCGACAGAATTTAATAATGTTATAGTGCCATATATGAATTTATACTTAAAAATAAATTCTTACTGTAACTATTACATTCAATTAATACTTTTATGTTTTCTCTTTCCTCTCATTCGTAATGAAAACTAGAGTGTTTAACTCGAGTGAAAGGCACCCATTTCTGACTGGCACTATTGGCGCTCTCAATTCGTTCGAGCGCCAAACTACCTCGTCGGAAATGGGTGCCTTTCCACCCTTGGTTAACAATCTACTATTTAATTATCTACATCCATATCATAATTTCCCTATTATGTATTCAGAAACAGAAATGTAATGACCTATATTAAGAAACCGATGCCTGTGCCTGTATCAAAATGTTAACATTAAAGTACAATGCATCATAATGTTAACATTAAATTATCGGTGTCAATACATTAATGTTATAAAGTCAACTTCTTTTTGTTTTTCTTTTTCAATAAATATTTATTGTAGTATATTTTTATCAAACTTGCTATGGAATGTTGATGTTACTTACGTTAAATTAAACCCGGAAATAATATGTATCCGGTGTAATGTGCTAAGACGATATGTAAAGAGATTTCATGTATTTATTTCACACCTAGGAATGTTTTTTTTTATGTTATACGATACTGTAATATTGGTATATTTACAAATTAAGTAGTATGGTTTGGCGAAATCAGTTCGTTTTATTTCATGGCAAGTTTGAGAAAAGCACTATACAAATCTCGGCGAGAAACAGGGTTACAGGCCGCGTATCACTATCTGGCCTCAGTTCCTTCGGCCAGATATATCTACTTGCCCTGTGACCCTTCGTTTCCCGTCCTCTACAGTTATGTACTATTAACACAAATTCAGTAATTTCAACTGATTTGAATAGTTATATTTAGAGGTATTTTACTTAGTGGATATCAATGTAAATAAAGGTAAATTGGCATTCTAAATTTATGATATGGAGGTAGATAAAGTTATGTATGTGATAGTACATAATTAGGCATTAAACATGAGTGTGGTTGTAAGTGGAAATAAGATCACACGAGTGTGTGATATTAGTTATTTATGCGCCAGCCACATAAATAACTAATAATTAATTCACTTAAAGCTGGCCCAATATCACCAACCGAGGATAGTTTCCTTCTCAGAATAAGGATCTACGTTCACAACATCTACGTACTCAGATAACGGCACGTCTCGATATGTACCACGTGCCGTCCAAATCCAATGCAGCCCAATGCAAAGCCGATTTCAGTAGTCAAAGGTTTATCTCAATATACGTATTATGGTTCGGGGTATACCTGTGTCGCAACTGTTTCTGACGACAGCAAAGCCATTAAATATTTTAATAGTTCGGCAGTTTTCGTTCAAAATAGGAATGAGGCTTCTAGTGATTATTGAGCATCGATTTATTCCACGGTACTATTTTTTAAATTACGATAAAATTTGAGAATTTGTCAACGGATTTAAAGCGGTAATATGTAAAAAACACTCCCCAAACACTTTAAACTTTTGGACGCTAATATTAGCACCGCAGATTCAACGCTAAAGACCAGATATGTATAAAGAAATATTGCGCCCCTGGTAACACTACGAGTACAGCATGCAACACCTGCATAATTGCGTGAAACTTTCAATCCATAATAATTTGCTTTTTTTTTCTTAGATAAAAGAAAAGTAAGTGACGGAAATATATCTCTACTTATGACATGGCAAGAGCTACGGCAACGAACACGAGACTTACATAATTGTACAGATATAATAACAATACTTACTAACCGTGTACTTGTGTAGGTGTAGTTGAAAGTTTGACAAAGCACAGGAAACTAAATACAGCGAAGCAATGCGGCTAGTATCCTGGAGACAATGCCCCGGACAACATTAAGTTTTGTTTACGTTAAGGATTTGCAGAATGTTACCTAGGTGTTTATTAAACTTGCCCGTCTAAACCTTTCCGCCTTTTATTTAGCACTTTGGAACTTTGAAAGACTAGACGCGAATAATGTAACAGCGGCATGAACAGATAAGATAAGATAAAATTTTATGTCATAAACAAAGTCAATATAATCATAAAATCTTGAATTCAGTTTTATCAGTATCAGTATTATCATTATAAAATAAATATCAGTCACAAATCATCAAATTACGAGTACAAATTATAAAAAACCAACTTCAACCTTTTTTTCTAATCCCCCACTCTACGAAATCAACGAATCACGTTTTGCGTAACGATCGAATTTCATAGAGTAGGGGGTTAGAATAGCGAATGCTCGTTTGGTCTGAATGCACCTTAAGATTCAATCACCACACCGCGACATGGTGCCAACGGGCCATCTCGCTTTGTTTTGAAGTCGGTTAAAGAATGAATGATTGAAATATGGTTTTCTTATGGATGCCATTATCAAAACTGGACAAAATTTTAATGGGACTAATCAGTAAGTATCAGCTTTCAAATAAAAAAAGAATCACCAAAATCGGCTCACTCTGTCGAAAGTTCGGAGGTAACAAACATAAATAATTGAAAAAAATCCTTTATTTGAAGTTGGTTAAAAATATGAATTTAGGTATCATAATATATGCGCCCGATACAACCCCAATAATCTACATTTTCAATCTTGTTTTCAGTCAATAAAAAGTTGTCAGCGGGGGTGTCAAAAATTTCGTCTTAAATAAAATAATAATACTTATCTAGACATAATTAGGTGTAGGTATTTTCTATAATCGAAACCTTTTTGTTAAATACGAATGATAAAAATAACTTTTATCTACATTATGCAGTTACCCAGCTCAATTATCGGCTACTCATTATAATTCTGAATGCAATCATAAATTACGTAGTGAACTGTCTGGCACACGCTATACTGTCCATTACATTGATGTGTTGCTTACAGAAATGGATTTCCCTCGTCAGTATTATCCGAGGTATGTTCGATATTCCCCGGACAACGAGTACCTATTGAAACTCGAAGCTACTGGTCAACTGCGTAAGGCCAAACAAAACTAACTTGAGGATTCTATTCAAAGTTCGCGCTACGCATTCACTAAACCCTACTTCGTTGCCCTTAAGGAATAAACTTTTGTGAAAGAGATCGTAGGGTCGCTTTGCACTGGCGTGTTTGGTATGCTTTCGATAATTTAAAGTTTTCAACAAGAACTTATGTACTATCGACCAAATTTAATTCTGACTCACAATATTAGGAGCTTCGGCCCTACTGCGAAAACGATATTCGCAAATTTCGAGGATTTGTCTCTCTCATTCTAATGACACCTTCGTTTGAGTAACAGAGAAAAATCATCGAAATTTACGAATTTCAATTTTTGCCGGTAGTAGGCCTTGTCATAGTAACATTGAAAGTAAAATTGCAGCATCTGTCGTACAATTTGACTTTAAATATTACTATGACAAGCTCCTATTGTGGGTCCGGATTCAATTTTATCGAAAGTACCAGGGACTAACGCAGTGAGCCGATCAAGGGCACATTCAGTATCGGTTTAAAATAGATAGGAAAAAAAGTAGAAATCGATTTACCGTAAAAAACATTTTGTATTATTAGAGGGCCTAACAGGATGATTGGCAATGGATTTGCCGGCAATTATTTCATCTTCTATCGTAATAAGCTGAATTGGTGGTTCAAATGATCGCAGATGTTTTTGTTCTATTCCGTATTTTTGAGGCTCGTAGTGCAGAATCAGTGGGATAGTTACCTACCGCTTAAGCATTTGATGTGGAAATTTTTGTTACTAATTTATAACTGTACGATTCAATTTATCGAACTTCAGTATTCTTCTTCTTTTGGTGCCATATCCTAACGGATGTCGGCGGTCGTCATGCGAAAGTTGTCTCTACTCTTTGCTGTTCTTGAAAGAGTGGCAGCGTCAGCAGTACCAGTTCAGTCCCTAGTGTTTTGATTTCATGTAGTTTTAGGTCTACCTCTTTCTCTTCTACTCTCTGTATCATCATCATCATCATCATCATATCAGCCGAAAGACGTCCACTGCTGAACATAGGCCTCCCCCAAAGATTGCCACAATGACCGGTCCTGCGCCACCCGCATCCAGCGGACTCCTGCGACCTTCACCAGGTCATCGGTCCACCTTGTGGGGGGCCTACCCACGCTACGCCTTCCGGTACGTGGCCGCCACTCAAGAACCTTCCCGCCCCAACGGCCATCGGTTCTACGCGTAATGTGCCCCGCCCACTGCCACTTCAGTTTAGCGATTCGGAGAGCTATTTCGGTTACTTTGGTTCTGCTGCGGATGGTCTCATTTTTAACACGCTCACTGCGGAACAGGTCATATGTGACCTGTACAAGTATGGTTAATTACAATTTAACTTAATTGCCGCAGCGAAGGTGTTAATCCGATCACGCAGAGAGACTCCTAGCATAGCCCTCTCCATTGCCCTTTGGGTGACTTTGAGCCTTCTTATGAGACCCATTGTAAGCGGCCACGTTTCAGTACCGTATGTCATCACTGGCAACACACACTGATTAAAGACTTTCGTCTTCAAACACTGCGGAATATTGGACGAAAATATGTGTCGTAGCTTCCCGAACGCTGCCCAACCGAGTCGGATTCGACGATTGACCTCTTTCTCGAAGTTGGACCTACCTAACTGAATAGTTACTACTACTCTCTGTATACTTCAATATTTTTCCGAAGAAATAAATTAATTCTAAACGCTAGTGTGGTAAGACCCTTGTTGCAAACATCGGATGTCTTAAAGTCATGTTGCGGTCATGCGGTATATTATGATCCCTCTTCATTCCATATCAAATAATTAACTAAACACATATGCAAGCCGGCAATCAGTTGAGCAAGTCCCTTGATGGTACAACTAAATATTTGTGATTAATGAAACCTCACGTTTATACTTATATAAATCTAGAGATCTATGCGTAATCAGCACCAAATTGAAAAAAAGCTAATTTATTGATAAAGCGATTTGCGTTTTTAAACAACTGTATTTTTGTTATCAAAACGAGTAAATAAGTTACATCTCATTTCGCGATAAGGATCTCGATAAAAATAACGAGCCCTAAGCACGCGAACGGCATGTTCCTTGCGAATCCCAATTTACGAAATAAAAGCAACTAGGGCACAAAAATAATAATTAATTTTATAATAAATATTATTCGCATGTTGTAAATGTAAAAAGAAACGTAGTGAAATATTGGTATTATTCAGATGATTGATCTTCCTAACAGTATTCTTTGAATATTTACGGCCACACCTGGAGTTAAGAGTCTTGAATCAAATTACTAATAAATATATCAATTTTGTGTTATTTATTTATTTGGTTATTGTTTATTCTCTGCTTCTTCTTTCACTTAAGAGCTTCGCTCTTGTTGCTGGAGTAATCGTAATTTGTCTCTCGCCTCCGCCAATCTTTTGACTTCTTGATACGACGCGACGACATCAGTCTCTTTTATTTCTATTATTCTTTTATTTATATTTGGTTGAAATAATATGTGAATCTCGACCTTACATTGCGTCTCCTACTTTCGATTTTACCCTTCAGGACGATGACAAATCTTAGTGTCGCATTAAATAGTCATACATCGTCCCGCTCCTACTTTATATGAGGTATTTAATAAACTTCTTCTCTATCCTCCTCAAGGGTATATTAACATGTCTTATCTCAAAACAAAGTAAAGGTTCTTAATATATCCATATCTGGCCAATTATCTGAAGTTTCCATGATTGAGTTTATCTCGTCTCGTTAAATGAGCATAAATTTGAACCGGTCTGCCCGATATTTACAAAAATAAACAATAATTTCAAATCGGAAATGTTGCATTTGATCACCAGCCCCTTCAAGTCGAGCCGTTGATCTATTCGAATTTAATCCTCGACGCCAAGTTGTAAACAACCTATTTTACTGTTGACAAATGTAATAGAATTCGTAATCGCAGCGATAAATGCGACGATGCCGAGTTACGAACTCCCAACACGCTCTATTATTAGCATTCAGTTTGTTAACTTAGTTAAATATCCAAAATGGGGCTTACGTCGGGACCGTTTCGAAGATAGCCACGTTGTTTTATTTCAAGTGTACTAAGTCATGTGTGTAGACATGTGTTCATAATTCAAAATAAATGTTGAGGATTATGTAACACCAAGGGTTTAAGGATGGCCAGTGAAGACTAATTGCAGGATGACGTCCATAATCTCATTCCATGGTATCCAGCATTTTTTGTAGAATTTCCATTTTGCCGAATATCACTTGCACATCGGGATCTTTACCATTTTTAAATAGCTGAAAATATTTTTTTTAGTTTCATAGAAATTACATTTCATTTGCATAAACGTATACCTAGTATACAATCAATCAATCAAAGCGTTTATTTGTAAACATAGGTATTTACAGTATGTGAATGGACAAGAATTTCAGAGGTTCTGCTATGTTTTACCCAGATGTGTACAACCAACTAGAGGTGTAGGTACCCATAGGTGTACAGGGTGATTAATGCAAATGGGTCAGTATTGAGGTTTTGGAAACCATAACTGATAGCGAAATCTTGTCTTAGGAACCTTGAGATTGATTTTAGTAAAAAGAAAATCTGCATTCATACACTTACAAAAATACGTGTACTCGGCCCAGGAATCCAACCTGCACTTTTTGTAAAATAAATTTTTTGTTATTTTTGTTTGGATATCGGTTGTGTTGTTCATAAAATAGTAAATGTTACTAAGAGTATCCTATCCTATCTGACGACTATCCAAGTAAAAATAACGAAATTTAAATTTTTCAAACAGTCCAGGTTCGATTCCTGGGCGGAATTACAGGTATTTTGGTAAGAGTAAAAATGTAGTTTTTCTTTTTAATAAAATCGATCTCATGGTTCCTAAGGAAAGATTCGCTATGTGTTATGGTTTCCAAAACCTCCATACTGACCCATTTCGATTGATCACCCTGTATATGTCATACATACTTTGTTCGTACTTTGTACGATGTAACGTCGTAGGATGTTTCACTTGTTTTGAATTTGGTAGCAATGTGAGCTGATACTCGTAATTAACGGATATTGCTAGAACTGCGAATTTGTAACAACATCTTAAAGCCTAGACACAGCTAAATATTCCTGTTGGCAATTGGCAGCAGCTATGTAAAATCATATAACACGCATTTAAGACTGAATGCATAGCTCAAATGCCGTGTGGTGACGGCAGTAAGAATACATTTGTCACCACCCCAACTCCTCCTGCGGGTGTCGTAAGAGTCGACTAAGGGATTAAAGTGTCACTGACCATTCTACAAGATCGATGATGGGCAGCAGCGTCATCATAGTGGACACATTACTGCGATCGCCAATCCGCTTGCCCAGCGTGGCAATTATGGGCATTTACCTCCTAATGCGTCTATACGCATAGTTAATAGGAGAGGCCTACGTCCAGCAGTGGACTAACATAGGCTGATGATAATGATGATACAAGCGAGTAATTAAGAAACTGGTAGACTCCACTGGTGATCTAGGAACTGCTGCTTTCTTCGGGTAATACTTAGTATTGCGATACAGGAGGAAATACTGACAACTTACTCGGCACCATCTCGAATGCCTCAATTTTGCAGAAGTGTATGTTTTTGTTGTGCATACTGCTACTAAATAGTTTAATTTAACTGTTATTACACCTACTGATATTTTTTGGCTACACATTGTTTCACTAACGAAGACGCGCGCTTTGGTTTGTATTTGCATGTCATGTTCTTTACTTTTAACAAATCTGCGATCTATGCCTGAAATAAAATTTAATATTTTAACCCTTATTGAATTACTTCAAAATGTTTAATAATTTTGATCCATTAAAACGCCCCCGTGTCGCCGTAAGATAATAAATTCGCACCACATCACATCACCATAACTCCTAGAGCGAATCAGCGTCACTCCGCGTCACAACCAAGGAACGTCACGTTCCATAAAAAGAAAACTAATCAGCCCGCGGCGGACACTGAAAAAGTTGCGACTAAAAATTTCGGACGCAACGATTTGTTGCGAACGGACAGGATTCGCGGCAAGCGAATTTATTACCTGCCCGGCTTAAAACAAGGTGCTTCTTTTATCTCCTTCGCAATATATTATTTACAACGAAAAAAATTATGGCCATCCATCCTTCACGGCGTTGAGATGTCACGAACTTTTGTTCCACCGAGTTTCTTACATCTGTAGTTATTTTTCCACGCCGCTTCAAAGAAGGCTCTAACTAAGTTCACTGGTGCTTTATTTTATGTATTTCTTTAGTTGATGACGCGTCTCGTGTGAGCTTGGCAAGTTATTTTCTGACAGCAAGCTTATGGCCGGCAATAAGGTCAGATAAGGTTATCTTTCTCATAAACGAACAGAATTCAAACGCAAATGACGTGGTAAAATGTCGTAAACGCTGTTAGTTCGTAAAGTGCGGGCACGTTGCGTTTACTACCAATATTTTTAAGCTACGTTAGCTGAAACTAAGGCGCAGCTTCGTCACTATAGTATTATTTCAGTTAATTTTATTCGTTCATATTTCATCCTGATTTTTTATCAATAATTTTAACACTTTTTTACACTTTCGTTGGAAAAGCATGTAAGTACTAATTGTTCTAAATAAACGAAACCAAAATAAATTTATGAATATACGGTTATAGTAAACAAAATTATCTCTTATAATCATAATTATCTTCATTTGTTAGTAAAATTAAGAAAATTAGAAAATGCGTCTGTATTAAAACTGCACAATTGCCAAGTGAGTAAATATTTATTGTACTTCATAAAGCAACAAAATTATAGTAAATATTAATAGTATATTGAATCAAAAATGGCAAAACAAGCAGAGGATATGCGGAAGGCAGTCGTTATTATTAAATCAATATAATTGGAGGAGCACGCGACCGCCCGCCCGTCCTTCCCTTAACTAAATTTGGATCATAGTTGTGTGCGTTTAATTTGTACCCAGGTTAAAAAAATACATATTTCAGTCGGTCGCAGTTTTGTATTCCTGCTGGTGAGAAAGGTAAATTAGGTGAAATTAATGCTCAGACCGTACAGCCGCATAGGCAATATTTAGAACTATTTTCCACAATCTTTACCTATGTAGCTATAGTAAATCGTCGGCTGACAAACGCACTATAAAAACTGTCACTATTCTTAGCAACCTCGTATGTCGCTCTTGTGTCAAAATTGAGGTACGACGTTTATTTCAAGTAGGTATTTGTTACTTAGGGGCTTTTGCTTGTCAACCGACGACATACATAATTAAATCGAAGATTTGAACTACTCTCCTGGAGTTCTTCTTTAGCACCACACACGTCGGCTCCTAATCAGAACAACTTAGTATGAACTGTATGAAGAGTCTTTACCTATGTAGCTATAGTAAATCGTCGGCTGACAAACGCACTATAAAAACTGTCACTATTCTTAGCAACCTCGTATGTCGCTCTTGTGTCAAAATTGAGATACGGCGTTTCAGTAGGTATTTGTTACTTAGTAGCTTTTGCTTGTCAACCGACAAAATACATAATTAAATCGAAGATTTCAACTACTATCCTGGAGTTCTTCTTTAACACCACACACGTCGGCTCCTAATCAGAACTTAGTATGAAGAGTACGCCCTGCAACCCATTTAAGTACACATATAGGTACGTGAAGGACCACATCCTCCGACATAGGTACATAATTATAGTAGGTTATAGCTTAGACTGCAGCATTTCTTGGACTTTATTTTACAACTAGACTCGTATCAAACGAACGCACCTACATTAAAATTACGATGCCACCCCATTACTCCGATTTCATTAATACCTAAGAGCCGTTCCCCGAATAAATCTCGTATCACTCGTCGAAAGAAACGTATTGATCGGTTTATTCCGCATCTTACTAAGCTCGTTATTAGGCGATAACAGCCGACAATCGGCGGCTTAGGGCCGACGTGTAATGGCGCGGGCGCCCGTCGAAGGATTACTGAGCCCAGACCGGTCACTCCTGGCTAATCGCACCGTCAAATAAGGGCTGTTGCTCTAAGTTACAAGTACGCAATCCTTGGTTTTTACTAGAGCCTAGCCAATATACTCGTACCATTCTGCAAAAGTATACGATAAGCGATAAGTAATAAATGTGTAAGAATGACAGAATCGAACGAAAAGTCACGTGACCATTTCCATACATTATTATGGTCACGTGACTTATCGCTTATCGTAAACGATTGCAGAATGGCATCTTGGTTAGACCTGCTGGTGGTTACTACATCTCTTTATATTTTTTCTTGTATAGAATCTTTGGACTGGATAAGATGACCTTTAACCTTTTGAACGCCGTAATTTTTTTATCGAGCGTGCCCCTGTTGCCACCACTAACAACAATGAATTACACTACGCAGATCAGAGTTTGCAGAATGGGACTAATTTTTACATCACAAAAACCAAATCAGACCTTCCTCTTATTTATCAGACTCCAGTAAATTTGATCTGTATATCAGATATTGATTATCTGACATATCAGACTATGCTGGTCAAAAGGTTAGTAGTACCTGCTTTCTCAGCAGCTTTCATGAGATTTTTGTACAGAAATTACTTTTTTTATTTCTTCATTATGCAGATTGTGTATCATGTTGCAAGGACTATTGGTGCTAAAGAGTAGGTAACTTATCAATATGTGATAAGAATGATATGATATGCATAGCCTAGCCTCCGTAGCCTAGTTGTTAGTGACCCTGCCTACGAAGCTGCAGGTTCCGGGTTCGAATCCCGGCGAGGGCATTATTTGTGTAGTTGTCACAAATATTTGTTCCTTGGCTGTCTATGTATTTAAGTATCTACATGTATCTATCTATTATATAATATCGTCGCCTGGTACCCACATCACAAGCCTTAATTGAGCTTACCGTGGGACTAGGTTGATTTGTGTAAGATGTCCCAACATATTATTATTCACTTTATTGATCTTTCTTCCTGGGTTAGGCATTTTATAATATGATTATAAAAGTAAAATACAATACAACAAACAAAAACAAAACATATAAACTCATTATAATAAACCTAACCTAGAGGGCCGCCGGCAGCGGAGCGGGCCCAAGCTGCCGGTGGTTAGGGCTACAGGGAGAGGAACCGCCGGACTATGCGCGCCGTGTCCAGGATTACCGCCCTCTGCATCTGACCCTTGATCCAACCACCTAGCGAGAGCCTCTTGAGGTGTTGATCGAGACTCTTCGCTATGAGACCGTTCGCAGAAACAACTATCGGTACAATGATCGCCGAATCAACCTCCCACATGTCAGTAACCTCGTGAGCCAAGTCAAGGTATTTACTGGCTTTGTCCTTCTCGGCCTTCACGAGGTTTTCGTCATGGGGGATGGTGATGTCGATGAGCATTGCCCGGCGTTGCGATCGATCTATCAGCACGATATCAGGCTTATTGGCTACAATAGTCCTGTCCGTGATGATAGATCGATCCCAATAGAGCGTGGCACGACCATTCTCGAGAACTGCCGCCGCCGTGTGTACTTATAGTACGGCACTTCGAAGCCCACAAGGCCGTATTGAAGAGCAAGCTGCTGGTGTATAATCCTGGCTACGAGGTTGTGTCTGAGCAAGTACTCGGTGTTAGCAATCTGAGAACAACCGGAAATAATATGCCTGAGTGACTCACCGGGACGGCGGCATGCCCGACAGATGTCGACCGTACCGTCCTTCAGGATATATTTCCGGTAGTTATTCGTCATGATAACCTCGTCAGCAATTGCACAGGCAAAACCCTCGGTTTCTCCGAACAGGTCCATGAATCGTAGCCAGTTCACCGACGCGAGCAGATCTACATCAGGTCCCGTGAGGGCTTTGTAGAACCGCCCGTGTAGCTCCTTGCTCTTCCATACCGCCTTGCGATCCTCGGTGCTTAGTACCACAGGTTTGCGCCAGTTCTCTTTTGCCAAGGAGAGCGGCGTGAGGTTCCGATCTACTGCCACCACATCTCGATGCATCCCGCACTCATTGTTAAGAAAATAGCTTCTAAGATTGTACACCTCACGGTTGTGGAGGTTTTTGGCATTTAAGAAGCCGCGACCCCCACATTTCCGCGGGATGTACAATCTCATAACTGATGAGCGCGGGTGTAGCATTCGATGTGTGGTGAGCAGTGTACGGACCCTTCTATCCAGGGCGTCCAGCTCGGTCTGAGTCCACCTTAGTACGCCAAAGGAGTATATGAGTATGGGCATTACCCAGGCGTTGAAGGCGCGCACTTTGTTGCCTCCTGACAAAAGACTGTTAAGTACTTTTGTGAGCCGGCTGAAAAAGCGCTCCTTCACCGCCTGTCTAATTCCCATATCTTCAATACCCAAAGACTGTGACATACCAAGGTATTTATAGGTTTCTGCTTCCGAGATAGATCTGAACGACATTGTCTCAGAAAGCTGTAAATTTGTTGAATTTACTACTTTCCCCCGCTGCACATGCATAACCGCACACTTATCGACACCAAACTCCATTTTGATGGCACTACTGAAAACTTCTGTGGTTTGCAGTAGTTCCAACAAGTCTTGGCTATTTGGCGCAAATAATTTGAGATCATCCATGTACAGAAGGTGAGAAATGACTTCACCCTCTCTCCGAAGCCGGCAATCTAGTCCTGAATCCTTCAGCAAAGTACTGAGGGGATTCAGAGCTAGGCAGAACCACAAGGGACTCAGACTGTCACCCTGGAATATTCCTCGCTCGATCCTTATGAAGTCCTGCGGGCCAGAGGGGCCATCCCCGCCTCCTGGTTGACGAAAGACTGTGGTCCACTGCCTCATACACGCGCCGAGAAAGGATCTTAAAGTTGCATTAACTTTATACAACTCCAAGACCCTTTCCAACCATGAATGAGGCACCGAATCATAGGCCTTCTTGTAGTCAATCCAAGCGGCGGAGAGGGCCCCTTTGTTACGCCGGACTTGCTGGCAAATGGTCATGTCGATGAGGAGGAGCTCTTTAGTACCACGGGACCCAACCCTACATCCATTTTGAGCAGGAGCCAAAACATTGTTCGAAACAATGTGCGTGTTAATTTTGACTCTCAAAATGGATGTAAGGAGCTTGTACAGTGTGGGCAAGCACGTGATGGGTCGGTAGTTCTTCGCTTCCGTGGTACTACCGGACTTGTAGAGCAGGAAGGTTACACCAGTTGTTAAGGAAGGTGGCAGGGAACTATTATTATTATTATATATTATATTATGTTATTTGAGAGCCCAATTTTTTAATTTGTTTAATGTCATCAATCATTTTTAGAATGTCGAACAGAAGCACCTTACCGTTATTATTGCAATGAAGTATAAGATACATGACATAAATTATAAAGATCTCATGTTTGATGATCAAGACAGTGATCATTCAGAAATACTAAAATATCAATAAATAAAAAATAATAATATGTAGTCATAAATATATTCATAAAAATAACATTCCTAAAACCAATAAAATATGCCCGTAGCAGTAGTAAGTAAATTTCAAGTTGCTTTAAGAAGTGTTTCAAAATTTTCACGGTAAACTTACAACCCAACCTACATGTTGAACCTTCCTGACACAAACATACACATAATTCGATCACACGTTAATTCATTCTGACCCAAACAAACGCATTGTAGGGAGTAGCTAAGCTACAGTGGGTAGTATTTACCCGAGT
>JALPQI010016236.1:0-21102 GCA_025490895.1 Thaumatotibia leucotreta | reverse complement strand
GGACAAAGAGTGTATACTGCATTTCAAATACCATGGCCCGATGCCACATAAAAATTTGAAGTGGCATCGGGCCATGGTATTTGAAATGGAGTATACAAGCATTAAACACCACTCTGTTAGCTTTCGGAATGTCACCCCAAGGGCGTTCAACTGAAATGAATTTGACACGGAGTTTTATGATACACTTTAAAACTGCTGATTTGGCGAATACTTTATTAAGTCGTAAATTTGACGGAATACATTTTGATTGCTCAGTTCATTATAAACAATTTTCGAAGTTCTAAAATGAGCTACAATAGGTGTATTATATGCCGTGTATGTAATGTAAGTATATGAGCATTTCAAACACATGACTTTGCGTGTTTATTTTGCTGTCTAGACTCGTATAGAAAATTATTTTATTGTTTGCTAACAAAATTAAATCAGAGTTTCTACTTTCAGTCACCCGTCAGATCACTTTTTTATATGTATCTCAAAAATCCAAGTTCTTAATCTTATGATGATCATTGGTACTACAATTACTTTTATCAACGTAATTTTTTTATAATGTTTATAATATGATATTTCTTAATAATATATATCTAATAAAATCTACGGAAACATATTTAATTTAACAATCCTCGTCGCCAAAATCGTCACCAAGCTAAATTTCGAATTTGGCGTTTCAAATTTAACGACCCATTCTTTGCTCGAGTTTTCCTGAGTGATCTGTAAAATTTCGCAGCTCGATGTGGACCGTAAAGTAAAACCCAGTGAGAATGAGAATACGTAAAGTTTAAATTTGGAATTTTCATAACGATTTTCTCAATATATGGCGATATATGACGATATTATTGGCACAGTCAGTTATCGTGGCATATTATCAGCACAAAATATAGTCTGGCAAACAAAATTGGCAGTAGCAGTAGCAACAAAAAACTATATGTATATATTTTAAGTAAGAAAGAGGCGGTATGATTCTTTTTGTCTATTAAAGGTGCATTTAGACCAAACGAGCGTTCGCGAATTCTATCCCCCACTCTACGAAATCAACGAATTTCGACGAATCACGTCATAAATTTTCTGTCCTTTCTCAAAAAGACAAACATCGAAGTGAAAGACAAGAAGAAACTAATGCCATCGACGTTTTGTAAGAATTTTTGTCTTAAGAATAGGTAACACGTATGGTACGAATTGAAAAAATGCTACAAATTTTATGTATATGTTATGCGTAGTGTTGAATTGAATTCCTAGAAAACGTAATTCCTAGTCTAAGCTACAATTTATTAATTAGCTATCTTAGTGAATCATCTGTAATAAATAATACGGCACTATACTTATATTCTTCCGTAGATAATTAAAATAATGTTATACATTTTATAAGTATATGATATCCTATCATAACTGCTTATTATCAATTTTCCGTGTAATTTTAAATTGCTTATGTAAATGTTAGTCCTCACTATATGTAACTATACAGTACTGACTTACCTACCTACTTTAAAACACTCAAAGTCGAAGAAGTCTTCATTCAAATTGGAATAGCAACAAACTCTTTTGAATCGTCTAAGTATTAAAACGACTTCTTTTGTCTTTTACTATCTCCCAAAATAACAATGTAGTAACTAAATACCTACATATTATGTTGTATTGTATTTATGTAGTTTAGAATATAAAGTCGAATATAGCGACTGGAAAATCTAGAAACAGAAGAGTTTTAAGAAAGCAGGTAATCAATTTTTTTTATTTTTTTGTTTTATGTTAGCTTACGCTGCTGGTTTTAAAAACGTCATACTCGCTAACATCACTGACACATACGAAGTTACTAACCATAGCCACTAATACCATTATAAATCTCCAAGCATGTTTTGCGAGTTTCCATCATGTCTGGCATCTATAGTAGTCCACAGCACAAGAATAATTATAACGATACCCTTGGCATCCAAAGAGTTCAATCATGTGTCATCCGTTATTTGACTTTTAAAATGGTTTACGCGACTCAAATTGCATTGCTAGGGCGTTGCACCGCAAGAATTAAACGATTTGTCCTCTTTAACCTTGCCAGCGACCTTTTTTACATTCAGTTTTAAATGACAAGCTTGTATTATGAAGCGAATGAACTCAAATTGTAGTGATCTGCGTACTGTGGCGTCTGATATCGGCCGATGAAGTAGCAAACAAAATGGCGTCCAGAAAATGGAACAGGTTTTATCATTAGCAAGATATTAACAAAATTGTGATGACTGTAACGAATATTCAAAACAATATGGATCCTGGACATCTTTGATTGTGAGCCAATTTACGCTAGCCATCGCTTGATTGGCATTTTAAGACAATAATTCTATGTAGAATTGTAACTATGTTAAAATAACTAAGGCAGAAAAATGGGGAAAACCAGTTGGTAAATCTAATGTCACAAAGAAAATTATCTCTCTTTTGTAGTTACCTACCTAATAACAGAAATGACGTAATTTCCGTAATAATAACAATCTATTGTAATGATACCAATGATCGCTAAAGTAATTATCAATGTCAAAATGACCAACGAGACAGACATAATCTGTAAGTTGATAACCAACTTGTAAAAATGGATTAATATTCCGGAAGGTCAATTGAAGGCCAATCTAATTAAATTTCAAGACGGTGGCGCCCCTTCAATTTAATTAAACAAGCGATCTAGATTAACTATATTCTCACAGCCGTTCTAATTAATCGTAACAGGTTTATTTAATTGAAACGCACAGTAAATTGGCTAACCTCCTCCTCTTTGTATCCTCGTTTGAAATTAAGATAGGTAAATGAACTCACGTTTGCGTCTAAAGGGCGTTAAATCTCAAACAGGTAATGTTTGCGTCGTCTACCGAACCGTCTAATTCTAGCCTTTACCTCGCGCCTCGCTCTCTCGTCTCCACGCACTAATGCTTCCACAATTCGGTTTACATTGACGACTTCCTATTCATCAACTTTAAAGTTAGTTCTATGAGCAAGCTGTGGAAACTTTTCATTGCGTTCTTTAGCTTCTAATACCGTAGCGGCGGGCTCCCCTGCTGATTTAAGATGCGTGTTTTCTGCCATGTTTTTGTGATGTATAAAATGTTTCCCTGTTTCTGTGCTGGGCTTATTTATCTGTTAATAATTTTCCTCGTCAATATCGCTGTTTCACTGATTCTTCTGATATTATCACCTGAACCTTACGTTTTTTTTTTATAGTAAACATATTTTCGGGTTAGGGAAAACCCCATGAGTTTATACTAAACACTTCGCAGTTGTTTGGTTATAGACAAGTCACGAAAGCTGGTAATAATACCTATTAGATTCTGTTTACAAAAGTGGTACACTTTTTAGTTATACAATAGGTATTCTACGATTACTGCAGACTTCTTACGCTTCGTTTTAGAACTCCCGAATCCTTTCCTTACCTTCTCAAGACAGTGTAGCAAAGTAATTAATGTATTAGTTGGTAATTTTGGTATTACAATTACATATTCTAGGTAGAACAGCAATAATTTTACTGTGCAAACTGTTCGGAGCTGCTCCAGGGCTGACGCCAGAGCACATACGCATTATACACCTTCCCCCATTATCCAATCCTCATTATTTTGAAGTGCGTGCCTCCCCTCGCACGAGAGCTCTTGACACTAATCCGCTGCATTTTTAATTACAACGCCCCGCACTCACACCCTGGATTCTAACAAGATGGACAGTATATAATACTCCTTACCTTACCAAGCCCCAGAGAACTTGCAATACCTAACGCGCAAGGGATAGTTCTCTCTCACCGATAAATAGTTTCGTCATTTTCACGTTCGCGTCGTGTTTGATGTTCCGGGGGAAGTTTTTTATCAACTTCTCAATGACTTTCGCCTTAAGGGTCACGGATAAAGTGAAGTTGTAAAGAATATGGGCCTTATGACGTTCTGAATACAGGAGCAATAAAGAATCCGTGAAAAGTAGCTTCCGTTTAGTGATTTCCTTTTGTCCGCAATTTTCACTTCGATGCGAGTAAGCATATTGTTAGTTACTGGGGAAGCTATCTTTAGATTCTAAAAGGATTACAATATTTACAATTCCAATTGCATCTGGCGTATAAAAGTGATGAATCTTTTGAATTTTTCATAGGCTTCTAAATCGAATTACAAAACTATGGTTACGGCGCGAGTGTTCCCATCAAATTCGAGGTTGAAATACAATCAATTTACACTTGAAGTGTACGGTACCAGTGGCGCCGGCATGTGAGTCGAGCCCGTTATTTCCTCACAGCCGGCTATTTGCGCGTTCTTCAAAAATAAGCAGCAATTTCACAAGTCTTTTGACAGTTCTCGACAATCTCGACCGCGTAATTCGGCGAGTTGGCAACGTTTTTAACACATTAAATTTAGCTAATTTGTTTACGAATCGACTACAAATCTGAGTGAGAATTGATTGAGATGGGTTTTACAAGTTTGGCAACGTTAACGCGTTTTGTTTTGGTTTCGAGACGTTTTATCGCTCGCTAAATTGCTGTTCTACCGTTAAACCTACTCAAATTGAGCGTCGTTTTTTAGGTAATAAAACAAGACACTTATTTTTATTTTCTTTTGTTACAGGTAAGGCAGCGTTTAGCGGTTGTGAAATGTGTTTTACTGAGGTAATTTTGATGTGGGATGTTATGGCGATAAACGTTTGTGGCAGCAATTCGCAGCGGAGATGCCTTGAGGCAAATTGCTAGGGAAAAACGTCGTTGAACTGTCAATGTGATTATTGAAATAGATTGCATGATCGATTGATCGGAAGACGACGTCGCATTTGACGCTCCGTAAATCCGCACCTACGTGATTGGTTTTGCGAGGGAAATTTTACAGAATGTTTCATGCAAAGCTGGTTTAGATTGAGTTTACGTAAAATAGAATAAGCAGAAGTTGAGCTGCGTAAAATATATTTTTTATAGAGAAAGCTAGCTAGTATCTGAAACTGCATTAAGTAGGCACGGAAAAAGAATTGAGATAATCTATTATTATCTTTTTCCATACTCGTGTAAATGAGCATAGGTACTAAATAAGCTATTAGTGTTATTGATAAAATAAATAATTACTTAAAAAAGGGGTGAAAGGGTTAGTTTAAATTCGAAGGGCAGTGTGTTAAAGAAGGTTGTAATTCTAAAAATCAGTTTGGTAAATTATGAAACAAAAGGGTAATTGAGATAGAGACAGAACTGACGGAAGGTATACGACTTGATTGTGAATAGGTACACTTTTTGTTGTGTACCTATTTTGTACATAATCGCCGTATCTGTTCTGTTAGGTACTATTAGAAATTAAAATTGGTAGACTCGTATTTTATTAGGAAAAGTATTTAGAGACGAGGGCATCTATGTCCTAGCGGAGAAAATTACTCCAGCCTACAATTATGACCTGCGCTGAGAGAAATCTTTAAACGATGCGGCATAATAATAGGGCAAAAACTTGTATAATGCATGTTCAGAGTCCGAAGCGTTGCGTCACGCGGTGAAATCAATGATGGCGCGAGTTGTAAATTTGACCTTGGTACCGGCTCCCGCCGCGAAGCGAAGGTCCGCTAGACGCCGCTCGGAAATCTGAAATTGGAACGATACTCTATGGCTGGGCTGCGTTTTGTTTTTTAGCTTTTACGAAAGTGGCCAGTACGAATTCGTTTTTATATAGCCGTTCCTATTGTAGAGTTTATAAATCATCTGAATTTCTACGCGTAAATAAAACAGTACATCAAGGAGACGTTCCGTGTCAGCACGAATTTTCTTTATTTTACCGCCTTCACACAGAATACAGGAGTGGCCTGTACTGTATTCTTATAACCAATTACTAAAATAGAATGATGTTCTTAGTTGCAGTAGCAACTGTAGCGAGCAAACGACATCACCTACATTACTTACATATCTTACAATAGACTATACTAGAACGTTTACATGCATTGCTGCATATTTCTGCATTGGCACCAATGTTATTAATTACAATACACACCTATTTTGTTATTATACGAGTACATACATGTCATCGTTACAACCTTTTCCTAAAAAAAGTGCGTGGACAACGTTCTAAATTTATGGTGTGTCAAAACACAACATTTATTATTTCATAAGTATCATGTGTACAGTACAGCGATTGATTTTCGCCGGTAGATTGCGTGTTTTGCGATCATAACTCATTTTGTCAATGTCGACTAATTTGTAGTCATTCAATGTTGAATGTCAACATGGCAACTGTTATTAGGATTATATGACTCTGTTTTCTTGTAAATTAAAAGTATACCTAATCACCACGACTTGCGGCATTCACGGCTCTTGGTGGTAGATGGTCTCTATGGTATTTTTTTTGTCTTTTTTAATGTCAAAAACTTGCCTTCGAAACACGTACATTTTGAACCTAAAACAGTTTTTGTTTTTCTATGATTTTGAGAACTTAAACGAATTTCAAACTTTCTTTTTTTTTTTATCCTCGTGCGGTTAATTTACCGTTTTTCTTTCGTTATCAGTGTCATCGTGATGATTCTACCTAATGTAAAAGGATCTATTACGTTACATGTTTACCAACTCTACGATGAACTCATCTATTCGCAAAAATGTTTTCAACTATGCTACGCTAAACAAAAGTAGCTGTAAGCCTTGTAAGCCAGACAGCACGCCAAGCCATGGCCAAAACGAAGCGGATGCGAGCCGACCTCACGCAAACACCTAAAAAGTGTAAATCGAAAGCAATAAACCGTCTCAGACACGAGTCTGGCAACATCGCTACACGCGACCAATTTAAAAAGTTACTGTCGCCCCGCGCGTTGTTCGCGCCATTCCATTTTCAAACTTGGTGAAGTGTCAGTTGACCGTGGGCGGTCAACGCTGAACGCATTGATATGTGCGCGCGGTCACGGGGTCGCCGCACAGACCTACCGCGGACACCGAAAATCATAAATTTCGAGGATCTCCTTCACTCCAATGGCGCTTTCGTTGGAACAACAAAGACAGCTGCTAGACTTGCTAGAAATTTTAGTGGTAGGCCTATAGGTTTCGGAACGCAACGTGCGTTCGAATTCGAACGCTCGAACCAAGATGGCGCTGAACTATAATTTTGTGTAATTTATATTCGCCTGGCGGCTAGATAGCGTTGCTATTGAAGTGTGGAGTGTAGTGCGCGGGGAATATTGATTGCACTCGCATTGTGCATGCCGATATGCACGCGTTTTCTATGATACACTGTTGTTCTTCCTATTTATAAGGAGTCTGTTGACCCTGCGGGCTCATTGTTGCTTATAACTTACATATCAACCTTTATACGAGTCCATCCTATTTTATTAGAACTTTGCAGACAACAGCTTAAGAAGGGTGAAGACATATTTATCAGCATGCGTAGGTACGCATTTTGTCTATAGACAATGTCAGTTTAGTGCAATGTGAGTATGATACCGCATCCAGGTTTCAGCACGCGTACGAATGCTTAATTGCTTATGCGTTTCATAATAAACCGCCAATTTCATTAGACAAAATGGCTATGCATGCTGATTTAAGTGTCTTCACCCTAATTCGGCATTAAATCTTAACTATTAGTATTAATTATCGTTGACAAATATTAGTAACTAAGCCGCATTCAAACATTATAAAGAGATCTTCAACTCTAGCAGAGCACTACTGCTTGCGATTGACTTTACATTGCGCGATTTAATCGAAAGTTTGAATTCGGTGCCACTGCATAATCAGCAATGTAGGTATTAAAATATCTAAAATGTTTGCCACAGTTGGGCCTTGGGTCTATAACATAACTTCGCCAACTGACAGAGAATAAATTATTTATTGCCTTATATCAACGAGTAAGTAGGTTCCTTACCTACGTATAGCTACTTTTCGAAATATACGAGATATAATTATATCATACATGCTAAAAGAAGCACTCTTCTTGATTTGTTAATATTCATAAATTTAATTGCCACCTACCTAGTAAACAAATAAGAATTTTGACACTGTAATTTTTGATGTATTTAATTAGTACCTACAGAAAAGCCTGTAAGTTCAAATAACTATATTTATAATATACATTCTCTCATTCATCCGCTAAAATCTCTTACGAAACAAGATTTCAACGCTCGCTTTCCATCATTACTGTGTCTAAAACTCACAGCTATCCATTACGACAAATTAAATTAATGAAAAGCAAATTATTATCTATGACCAATTGAGGAAGTGGCAATGGCGCCATCTTTTGTTTGTTTCAGATAACTGGGCTCATGACCTATTTCGATTGTCTTGTTTTGATAGATATTTATTATCTGCATTGTTGTTATCTGTGCAACAAAACTATGTTGCTGGCCTACTACCGCAAACTTCGAACTTCGAAAATTTTCAGCATTTGCCTCTGTTAGTTACTTTAATGAATGCGACGTTAAAGTGACAGACACAAATTTGCAGATTTCGAAGTTTGCGGTATCGGTAGGGAAGGGACCGCGAACTTCGATAATCGTACACTTCGAGCATTTGTCTCTGTCATATCAATGACGCTTTCGTTGGAGTAACAAAGACAAAATAAAGTGTAGGTGTACAATCGACAACACACCTGTGAACACAGGCAAAGTGCCAAAAATATGTAAACAGAACTTTATTGCCTGGACATAAAGGTGTGTATACATATTTCTGGCACTTTGTCTGTATCCACAACTGTGTTGTCGATTGTACGTAGGGTATCACTGGTATCAGGAGGAGCATTCCATGAAAACATGTCGTAAGCGACACTGTCTTTTCAATACTTTTGAAAAATTTAATTAGTAAGCTGAGTTACGGCATAATAATAACATATCAAGGCTTTAATATTGACAGTGTTTCGTAACAGTTAGCATATTTTATTAGGGTAGCTACCATAGTGAGTTGTAAGCGACAAAAAGTAGATGTTTTCATGGAATGCTCCAGTAACATATTTGAGGTACTAGTATGATAAGTCATACCTGATAATGAGTTCATGCGTAATACAGGGTGTTTTTTTTTCGACCGTTCAAATTCTACGTAGTGAATGTATAGGTCATACTGACCAACTTTTACTATGGGGACAAAGTTGAAATCGCGAAAAAAAATCAGCTGTTTCATACATTTCGGCCGGCGTAATGCCGCCAATTTGTATGAAACAGCTGATTTTTTTTTCGCGATTTCGACTTTGTCCCCATAGTAAAAGTTGGTGAGTATGACCTACACATTCACTACGTAGAATTTGAACGGTCGAAAAAAAAAACACCCTGTATAATAAAATCCTGCGTAGTTAGATTCAGCCCAAAATCTTTCATTATTTACACTCTACCCTAGGCCCTAGGTCACTCTAAAACCTTGTCGAAAAGACAATTAATAAGGAATTTCTTACAAATTGATTTATAGCGTCACTTTGACATATTTAGTTCCCGAGTGGCATACGATTCCAATTGGTTGGCTGTGGTCGGCTCTAATAATATGTATACGATTTTGATCCTTATGCCTTTGACATACGTTCCGAAATGTGAGAATAAAAAAATGAATATGGAGTATTGCTGTCACCTCTGGGCAGGAGCACCTGTATACCAGCTTGCACCCTTTGACTCGGTTCAGAGACGAGCTGTCCGAATTCCGAATAGTCGACGATCCCAGACTCACAGGCGGTATTGAACCCTTAAGTCTAAGGAGAGACTTCGCCTCCTTATGTGTGTTCTATCGTCTGTACAATGGGTTGTGCTCTGAAGAACTGTTCGACATGATGCCAACGTCCACTTTTCATCATCGCACCGCTCGCCACCGACTGGGCGCTCATCCTCACACCTTGCAACCTAAATGGTCGCGCACCTTGCGGTTTCAGAGGAACTTCCTCCCGCGGACGGTCCGTCTGTGGAATGAGCTCCCTGCCGAGGTTTTCCCGTTGGACTACAGTATGGGGTTCTTCAAAAGAGGAGTGTACAAGTTCTTATTGGGTCGGCAACGCGCATGTGACACCCCTGGGGTTGCAAGCGCCCATAGGCTACGGTGACTGCTTTCCATCAGGCGGGCCGTATGCTTGTTTGCCACCGACGTGGTATAAATGTATACATATTATTAAACGTGGCTGTACTAAAGATACATTACAGTTTGTTAAATTAACATTATGGAAATACAAAGGACAATGCGAAATACAAAAAAAATCTTAACATAACTACAAACTTAAAACTAACTATCACTAAAACATTCAGTTACAGTTTACAATTACAACATAGGCAACACAATACAAAATACGAACTAAATGTACGACGATTGTACTGGATATATTTGTTATTTATTTTTATCAGAGAATAAATTAGCTATAGCATCGATATTCGAATTAGTATAGAACATTAGACAAACAATATAACTCTTATCTTGTGTTATTCTTGTTGATATTAATTTTACTTTATACTCGACTATTAGATAGTGAGGTATAAACATGTAAATGGAACTTTCTAGAAAGACTCCCGATAAGGCTGGATATGTAAGTAATTGTATAGAAAAGAAAAAAGTGTAAACAAATATGTTATATGATAAAGAAAGATAAAGATAAAGATATTTTATTTGCTAAGGACACACAGATATACAAGTACAGATAGTAGGTACAACACGGTTTCGGAAGCAGGTATCCTGTCGTCATCCGACATGCAAATTATGTTTAGAAATACATTATGTTCAAACTACCTATATTTATCATTAAAATTAATACATGAAATACATTATGTATATTAATCCTTATTAATATGAGGGTAAGACCACCATTTTTTCGATAGCCTTTAATATCTTACAAATCTCAGATTATAAGACCCACCCATTTGTCTTTAAATATGAAGATTAGCTTAGATCCAGCAGTGGACTGCGACAGGCTGATGATGTGATAAGTACAGTCAAGTGCAAAAATAAGTATCGAAAGAATCCGCTCATAAATATGTTACGACGTTCTTATTACACAGAATTAGAGTGCACTGGGACATATTTTTGAACATTTTTGTGTACACCTTATTTTGTCTTTGACTGTACATAAGTATGTTCTGCACTAATTGCACTCGTTCAGAGTTCGTTGACCCCGCCCTACGACCCGCGATAAGGAGTCCCAATAACAACTGATAACGTGTGACGCGCTTTGTCCTTTTATTTGCTAATTTGAATTCGATAACGCTCGAGATAAGATCGGACAATTTATTGTCTTTGTTTCAGTCATAAGTTTATAGGTTACCCTATATCATCACTACATAGTATAAAATAAAGTCACTTTTTCTGTCCCTATGTCCCTTTGTACGCTTAAATCTTTAAAACTGCGCAACGGATTTTGATGAGATTTTTTTTTATAGGTAGAGTAATTCAAGAGGAAAGTTTTTATGTAGGTATAGTACCCGTGCGCAGCCGGGGCGGGTCGCTAGTTTTGTATATACAGTAGCCGTACCATAACTTTGCAAGTTGCAAGTATCGGTAACCGGTAACCGTAAAACGGGGTAAATAGGAATGGCGGGGTAAATAGGAACGTAGAGTAAACTCCAATTTAGAAGAACAGATTTTTTAATATGTGTTTTTCTAAACTAGACTGTTTTTTTCGTGATTTTTTGTTGTCTCCATAATGAAAGTTGGTCTGCGTTACCGTCCTTATGATATTATCCTGTTCACTCTTGCTCCAAGACCGAGATGTCACCCTGTATAAGTTAGAATAGATATAGAGATTTTTTTTTCTCACACGATACATGTCGCTGCTTACAGTATACCTACATATGAACATAAAACATGTTTTAAAATTACTTCATGTATCAAATGTCAAATTAGAGTCGGACAAAGTAGATACATACATCGTTTTGTGTTTAAAAAGCGTAACATATAAATCAGAAGGATCATAAAATTGACAAATCGCCGTTACGAAGAGAATCCGTACAGAATCCGGCCATTAGACTCCGCATTCCTCAAAAATAAACAAGCGCGAATCAGACTCGTGCGTGAAGGATGCTGAGGGAATAGGCATGATGACTGGCAAGTCAAATCAGCATCTTTTTTCGAACTGTCAAAACGATCAGCACTATGGAATTTTATATGAAATACTCAAAAGTGACGTCACGTTTGAGTACTGCCAAATGGCATACTCTTTTAAGTTCTTTTCAATTTATTTAATAGAAGTTCTGTACAAAAAATTACTGCAATCTACATCTTAGTAATAATTTCTTCGTGTATTATGTCGTGCATAATGTTATATAATTTATTTTAACTACAGTCATCATCCCTATTGTGTCCCCCCCCCCACATTTTTTTATTCTGGAGCGGGTATCTCCGAAAATATTGAATTCCCTCACATTAGGATTACAGCAAAATAAATAATCACCAAATTAAAAATTTAAAAAACCGACTTCAAGCGGTTTCTCCAAGATTCCCGATTTGTTTCCATCATTGGTTTCCTCAAATCCTACTTTCTGAATGCAAATTCTTGTAAATGAATGACAATTACCAAAAACGCCATACATATATCTATAACAATTGAAGAGATCCCTCGATTTCTCCAAGATCCCATCATCAGACCGCAACTTGGTCCCAACGGGACCATCTCGGGGTAATACACGTTCGATCACAAAAAGAAATTTTAAAATCGGTTCACTATTCTCGGAGATATCGGGTAACATACATACAACAAAAAAAAATAATTCAGTCGAATTGAGAACCTCCTCCTTTTTTGAAGTCGGTTAAAAAATCATCTCCACTTTACTAATAGGGGAGTTACTCGAGATTTTTTTTCTGTATCTTATTCTTACACTTTGTCATCATCATCATTATTAAGAGGGCCCGGCCCTCTGTCGCTGCAGCGTTCTCCATTCAAGCCTATTTTGGGCTCTTGTCTTTACTTCCTGGTACGTCTGACTACAGGACCATTCTTTTATCTGTGTCATATATGGCACTCTGGGTCTTCCTCTACCTCTTTTTCCCTCGATTTTTCCTTCTAAGATGGTTAAATTCAACCCTTCGTGTCTGAGTATGTGACCAATACATTTAGCTCTACGTTTCTCAATGATGTTCATTATTTGTCTTTTCTCTTTTGCTTTGTCTAGTACTTCCTGATTGGTGCGTTTTTCTGTCCAGCTAATCTTAAGCATCCTGCGCCAGCACCACATTTCAAAAGCCTCTAGTCGTCGGCAATCTTGTGTTGTGATGTTCCAGCTTTCACATCCGTAGAGGGCGGTGCTCCAAATGTAGGTTTTTATCAAGTTCTTCCTTATGTTTACATGGATTTTGCTGTTATATATATATCTGTTTGTAGTGAATGCTTTTTTTGCTATTGCTATCCTTGTTCTTATCTCTTTTTCACTTCTGCCTCTTTCCTCGATGATACTTCCCAAGTACGTGAATGCGTTTACTTGTTGTATTTTTTCTGAGTTGAGAGTAATGCTCACTCTGGGAGATGTTGTTTTACTTGTGACCAGAACCTTTGTTTTCTTGATGTTTATTTTTAGGTTGTATTTTCTAAATATTTCGTCCATTTTTTGCATATTGAATTGGAGCATCTCTTCACTATCCGCTACCAAGGCAATATCATCGGCGAACCTGATACAGTGAATGTCCGTTCCATTGAATTTTATGCCTCTAATAGCCTCTTTGATTTCCTGCATAGCTTCTTCTATATATAAGTTAAACAATAATGGCGATAGACTGCATCCCTGTCTTACACCTTTTTTTATCTTTGCAGTTTTTGTTACATCATCAATTGTTACCTCTGTCTGTTGATTCTTGTATAATTCTAAAATTACTCTTCTGTCTTTCCAATCTATATTTTTGCGTTTCAAGAGGTCAAACAGCTGGTTCCACTCGACATTGTCGAATGCCTTTTCTAGGTCTACGAAACTGATGTATGTGTTGTTGTTTAGGTCCAGGCGTCTTTCTATAATATTGCGCAGAGCCATAATCGCTTCACGGGTTCCTGTGTTTTTCCTGAACCCAAACTGGTCGTTGCTAAGGTTTTCCTCTACTTTTGGATAGAGCCTATTTTGTATTATTTTTAGCAGGATTTTGGACGCATGTGAAAGTAAGCTAATCGTTCGGTAGTTTCCACATTCCACTGCGTTACCTTTTTTGGGAATTGTAATTGTTTTGCTAGTCGAGAACTCTTCTGGTACATGCCCGGTGTCGTATATGGTTGTAATTAGCTCATAAAGGAATTTCTTGGTTGCAGGACCACAGCACTTCAGCAGTTCCGCAGGTAGATTGTCTTTACCGGAAGCTTTCTTATCTGCTAGTGCCTGCAGCGCGTTCTCAAATTCTCTCCAGAGAATGTGTGGACCTATATGGTCCTCTAAGATGTTCTGTTCTTCTTCCAATATGTCCTCGTTAAGATCTGTTCCTTCATAGAGTTCCTCCATATATTCAACCCATCTATCCACTACATCCTCTTTATCGTATAAAAGTTTTCCATCTTTGCTGCTAATTACTTTACTCTTTGTTTTTTTCTTTTCTTGCAGTGTTTTAACTAAATTGTATCCCTTTTCCAGTAAACCTCTCTGCATACAGAAATCGATTTTGTTGCATTGTGCATCTAACCAGTTTTCTTTCTGTTGGACACATAAGGTTTGGATTCTGTTTTTGTACTTCTTATACAGCTTTTGACCTTCCTCTGTTTTACTGTCTCTGTAATTATTTCGTAGTAGTATCAAATCCAGAATTTCCTGAGTGATCCAATTTTTCCTGGGTACTCTTTTAGACTTGCCAAGTACAGATGATGATGACTTTTCTACTGTTCTAGTTATAGTTTTCCATCGATTTTCCAACGTCTCTTCACTCGTTTGTTCATCTTGTAGTATACGATCCGTCGCGTCTCTGTATTCTTTCCTGTACTCTGGGTCTTTTAGTCTTGCTATATTTATGTTGTTTTGTCTTTTAGTATTTTTGTTGTTGTTTTTGGTCCATTCAAGCTCGCATTTTGCTAATACCAGATTGTGGTCACTATCGATGTTCGGGCCTGGGTACGCATGGCTGGACCGTATGCTTTTCTTGTTGTTTGTTCTAGCTAGAATATAATCTATCTGGTATCTTGCTAGGTCTCCGGGCATTTTCCACGTATATCTACGCCGTTTTGGCATTTCAAACATGGTGTTGGTGATATACAATTCATATTGGTAACAAAAATCAAGAAGTCTTTCCCCTCTTTCATTTCTGTTTCCAAGACCCCATTTTCCGGTAACCTCTCCTTCTTTTATATCTCCCACCACTGCGTTAAAGTCTCCCATGATGTACAGGTTGTGATCGGGCTTTACTGACCGTAGGAGTTCGTCTAGTTTCTCGTACATAGCCTCAATTTCTTCCTCCTTGTGTGCTGAAGTGGGCATATAAACTTGTATGAGCACCGTAGTTGGTTTCGTATCTAATACTATCATCATTAGCCTGTCATTGACATGGAGGGTATTAATTACTTTCTTGCCCATATCCTTATTTAATACAACAGCTACTCCATTTTTTCCTTGCTTTTCTCCGCTAAAAATGATCCTATAGTCATCATACCAGTAGTCACCGTCACCTTCCCATCTGTGTTCGCAAATTCCTAGAATGTCTATCTGGTTCTTATCTAGTATATGGAGGAGTTCTTCCAGACGTCCTGGTTTGAGAAGCGATCTAACGTTCCAAGTCCCTATTTTGCAAGGGTTTCGTATGTTGATGGCAGAGTGAGCCTTGCCTCTGACTCCGACATTCGCCTCTGATAGCATCGCTTCGGAAGGATTTTGCCCACTGACGACCGATGTAGCCTCCTCACTACACCTGCCGGACTCGGACCTCATATAAGGCCGTCTGTCTAAACGTTCTTTGCTTTGCTTGTACATTTTCATGCTGCTTTTTTTTGGGGAAATGGTAATGTGGTAGTTCCCCGTTGCTTTCCACATCGCAGTAGTGGAGATCTTCTCCGCTTCGGCCCTCTGCCAGTACTGACACTACTGCTGCCTAGTGTCAGGGGAATGCTTATTTGATGGCGGCAATACTCGCCATGTCGTAAGGATATTTTTCGGACTTTTGTAGCATTTTCTAAGATAGTCTATCCCACTAGACTACCCACTACGTCCTGTCAACCTTACCGCTGCTGGTCGGGGGCTGCTTATTCAATATATTCGCAGCTGACCACTCTGTGGCTGTTCACTATCCGCCACCTGTGACCCCGGTAGTAGCTTGCAGCTAAGCCCTACACTTTGTCGATGTGATTAATATGTATTATCTGTACGAAATTGCAATTTTCTAGTATAGTAATTCAGATAACTTCTGACCGTGTACTTTGTCTATTGTTAGAAAACCGCAAGATGCTATTGTCAGAACTCAGAAGTTATCTGAATAACGGCGTAAGGGCCAATGAGTTCTGCTGCGGACAGACGGACATGGCAAAACTATAAGGGATTCCTAGTTTACCGCGGAACCCTAAAATGGCGGAAACATTTCATTTCGTTTTGGTGGTCAACTGACGAGATACATGTCATTTTAGCGAAGTGGTCTGTGAGATAGTGATCCGTATGGTAATGTTGTGCCGTAAAATAATTTTATTGCTCCGATTGTAAACTACGGAATGCGCTACCATCTGCACAATTGTGTTTTTACACGATTTGGGAGATGAGAATTAAGTGGCGAGATATATTTTTTTAATGTTTATTACAAATTTATTGCTATTTTGTGCTTGTAGGTATTAAAACAATACATATTTTATAGGTACGGATTAACATGAGAAAATCGGATATTTACAATAGAGCAAAAGCACAGTTTTTAAGATGCATTTAGACCAAACAAGCATTCGCTCGTTTTATCCCCCACTCTGACCCACACAAAACGTGATTCGTCGAAAAGTGGGGGATAGAATGAGCGAATGCTCGTTTGGTCTAAGTTCACCTTTACATGAACCTAGATTCAAATATTTTTGTATGTTTTCATATTTCATATCATATTCATACCACAAACTTCGGAATTTGATAATTTCGATCATTTATTTCTGTCATTCTAATGACACCTTCGTTGGAGTGACAGGGACAAATCCTCGAAATTTGCGGATTTCGAAGTTCGCGGTAGAGTTGCTGTTAAGTGTTAATTAATATTATTCAGTTTCCTCATGTCAGACCGTTACCAAAACCAGGCCTACTACCGCGAAAATCGAAATTCGTAAATTTCGAGGATTTTTTAGCGTCATTAGAGTGAGAAAGACAAATCCTCGAAATTAGCGGATTTCGAAGTTCGCGGTAGGGCCGCGGAGGCCATGGTCATACCGCGAACCACGAAAGCAGTGTTGCCTCCTTCAAACGTTGCGTTCAAATTCACAAGTGCGTGAGATAAGGAACATTTCGTTCGTGGTTCGCGGTAGGGCCTCAGACCTACTACCGCGCCGAAGTTCGTAAAATTCGGGGATTTGTCTCTGTCATTAGAGTGACTGTAAATAAATGTGTAAGTAAATTTCGAGGATTTTTCTCTGTTACTCAAATGAAGGCGTCATTAGAGTGAGAGAGACAAATCCTCGAAATTTACGAATTTCATTTTTCGCGGCAGGGCTGGCCCTACCCTGGGGCCGCAGACCAGAACTATCGAAATCGTAGCATCCCTTGAAGGGTTTATTAATAGGTACAGCTAAGTAAATCGAGCACCACATAATTCTTGCTGTCTTGTCGTTGTTTTGTGCGCGAGAATAACCGCCAGAATCAGCATAGTGCAGGGTTTACCAATTCAGTTTATTATTATGTATTATTATTTTTTGTTATTCTTAATTTGAAATATGATGTAATTAGGATTTTGATTTTTATTGATGTTTATTTAGTATAGTATAATTTATTTGTATGATTGTATAATTGACTATTGACATGTGTTTTTTACATTAAAGATATTGAATTTTTTTTTTTTTGAATTTTTTAATCAATTTAACCCTTTATAGGGCACCGGTCTCAAAAACGCCCACATAATAAGCACTATATTTTTGTATTTTTTTCTTGTATAGAAATACTATATTATGGCTTTGAGGCTAGAATCCAGGTTTTTTTGAGTCTTGCCCGTTAAATCTTGAGGTCACAATAGACTTTTAGTTAACATTATTGATATTTATTAGTATTAACAATAAAAATATTCTGAGAACGTGTTTCGCGACACGATATGTGTCAAAGACGTCAAATGCTATGGAAAGTCAGCCATATTGGTTTGTGTACATAATTATTTTTATTTTCTACTGATGAATCGTTTAGGTACTTTCTTTGCACTTTAACCATACGGTCAAAGTAGGTAATTTGAAAACATAGCGACTTCAAAGTCTCGAACCTCCATAATTCCATTCTGAACAATAGTACACATTTCGAAAATTCTAAACTTTGCTCTCGATTAGCAATATACAAATTGTAGAACATTCTCAAAATTGCGGGAATATAGTCGGAAATTTCTGAGAATTTTCATGAGAATTTAAGAGTTAGTTCTCATTGAGAATGTTTCCATGAGAACTAATAAAAAAGCGTTATGAAGAATATTGTATTTCACAATTCAGTAAACAAGGCATAAAATACACCTTAAAAGGCATCTGTATACAACGGTTTTGGCATGATTAGATTGTTTGTAAAATTCTAATTGCCGAGAACATTCTCTATAGAAGTTTCGCAACTTATTCAACTTCTCCTCGGTACATTGCTAATACTCTCGATTGATTTCGCGGCTTTTGTCTTCACACCCACCATTAACTACAAAGTGACTGCAACTGACCGCTCTCTGAAAGGGTGCATTTCACTTTTAAGTGTTCCAACACTAGCCAATGCGTACAAGTATAAGCTGGCAACACTCCAGCCACCCTCTATACACACCCCTTAATCCAAACCCAACCTTAACACCACGCACGAAAGGTCATAACGACGGCAATAACAATTTTGTATTTGCAAAATTGTGCGACTATTATTATAAAGTCACACGCGCAAATGTATTTTAACCCTTATTCTAAAACACGCAAGGCTGCGAAACTGAAAAGTTACCTGAAAATTTTAATTTGTTGGCAATTGTAATAGATGACCACGGCAGGTGATTGGTTATAAAATGATTTGTGTGGTGGTCATGTACTATTCCCGGTATTAATACTCGTATTCATGTATTCACGCTCTTACCAGAAATGGAAATGGCGCTATCGTGTAATAAATAGCATAATGAGTTTCCTAAAGTCTCACTACTCAAGTAAGTACCTACTTACACATGATTTACTGATACAAATTATAGTTAGTTTTTAATGATTGTAAGGCTGCTAAATACCTGTTACATTTGCTACACTCATCACAATATGACTGAGTTATTCACAAGTGCAATTTAATAAGTAAATTATGCTAATTACTGCGTAATGAGCGTAAGTAACATAAAATTTTACAAGTTGTTACTTTACATGATGTTATATTATCAAAAGTTTAACTTGCACAATATTTCGTCTTCGTACCCAAGTAACAAAATTCTCCTGTAGTGCACAGTTTATAGGCTTACAGCACTAGTACCTCTCTCTTAATGGTTCTAGGTTTTACCACAAACCTGATAACAGGTTCCACGGAGTTTGTTTAGTTTTATAGTACATCTGTTCTTATAAGCTGACTTATAGCCGTGTATAGAAAGAAATTATAGACGCATTAAAGGTTAAGAAGGCCTATAAAAGTGGTGCAAAGGTGTAAATACACTTGAGAATACATACTCCAGTAAGCTACACTTATAATCGTCTACAAGAAGTAATTATAAATCAGCTACAAGTCTCATAAGCTAGTAATAGTAGTTTATATAACTAAATGCACTTAGAACCTTGTTTACTTATTACTGACCTTATAACGGTGTATTAGTAAAATTTAAAAGTCAATTACAAGTCAATTAGTTCTATAGTGGTTTCTTCTAAGAGTTAATGCACTTGGTATTATTGTGGACTTTCGAATGCTGTTATAGACTTAATTTCCATATAAAGGTTTTTTGTAAAACTGTTAGTGTCCAATGATGTCTTCGTGAAGTCCGTTTAAGAAGACATTTGCTTTTAAAATTTATCGCATAGGCACAGCCATTTTGATTTATTTTGAGGCATTGGGTTTTTATTCAATAATAACTAAAATGGATATAAACAAAAGGAAGCGGTTAAAAAAAGCGGTTCATTTAAGAGGAAAGTTTGACCATGATAGTTTGACCAAAGACACAGCTGAAACAAAAATTAGACATAAGACATTTGTACGCGGAACCCTAATTCGTTCCAATATGGCTCGACAATGGTGTTAGGATTCATATTATTTTTAAACACATCTTAGTAAATACGCTGTGTTCAAAAGGCGAACAAAAATTGAGATGCAAAACACAATATACTTCACCGAAAATACTCGTGCGTTTGCCGTGCAAACATGTATGCACGTATAATATTACATGTATTATGTGGACTGAATAATTATGAAGTATAAATAGTTAAACTTACCTCTTAATTTTATTTATTCTTCTCCACAAACGTACAACACAACACAACAGAAAAATCATATGGGTGTACTTTACAGGCATGTCTGGTTCCATTATATGCTCATAGTGAGCTTTGCGGGAGCAAATGGTTCTCCGGAGTCTAACTATAAGTATATTATGGGCCATGTCTAGTTCTATTAGTCGCTCTTAGTTGGCTTCGTGGGAGCAGATAGTTGTGGATAGGTGAACTATGAGTGTATTATTGGTCTAAGTGGTGCTCGCCCAGTCTACTATGAGTGTTTTATTAGCAAAAGTACGCGTATAAAATGGGCCCTTTTCCGTCGTTGTAAACTTTTATTAGCCTGTTATAGACTTGGCTCCGGAACCACTACAAAACCACATTTTGTTACTTGGGTACCTACCTATAGTAATAGAAATGTCATATTTGGGGTTCGATTACAAACATCTCGCTTTGTGTATAAAGGACCTTGTTAAATTAATATTTTTTTTACATTTAGATCAACATTTTGGTACATAAACTAAGTTGGTTTGGTAGCAATTAGTCATGCGAACCGGATACTCTTCACTGTCGTAGCGTAGTGTTTATTCCACGACGAAAAGAAAATTAAAACAAAATAAAATTCTCATCTCATCTATGCCAGTTAGTTTTGTTTTTAAAACAGAAGTCAGTGACCATCAGTTGCTTTTAATTTTGACTCGTAAAATTTCGCGCGTTTTTTTAATCTGTTTCTATTGGCAATGGCAGGCAATGG
>JALPQI010016235.1:0-26153 GCA_025490895.1 Thaumatotibia leucotreta | reverse complement strand
CATTCATGCCCAACGCAGAGGAAGGTGTTGAGAGCATTTATGAGACGTTATCTTTCTGGAGCATTCCATGGGCTGTCCCGTACAAATGCGTGTATATTCCGATAATTTGAGTTTTCTTCCGAGTCGGTAGTTGGTACATATTTTTTGCGCAATATTCGACTTCTCTATCACGAAAGAGAACTTCAATAAGCCCTCAATTTTAAGAAAACCGTGTTTGTACGGGACATCGGTGGACTGTTTCGTGGAATGCATCTTCTGATCTAAAGAAACAATTTACCTATTTATTTATTTAATATAATATTTATACAGTATTACAGTAGCAAGACATACACTGCTATACGATACAATGACACACACAATAAGTACTTATGTAAAACTAAAACTTAAAACAGTTTGTAAACACTAGACTCCCTTTTATCCATCACCTCACAAAATCTCAGGCATTCCATGCACACATCCGTCCATCGCCACGTAAGAAGGTCATACTCAGGTGCTGACACCAGGAGCGCATTTTTTTCAAATTCAATTCAAATTCAAATTTATTTATTGGTAAAAATGTGATAACAATTTTACACGTCAAAAACAATTTGGTTTGGTAGTAGGTATATACATATAATCAAAAGTTTTAGTGCATTAGTTACTTATATTAATACATAGGTATATTAATTATGTTTATCATTAACTATATAAAAACAATGTCATTTTAATAATAATTACAATTACAAATTGTTGTCACATAAGGTAGGTAGTGGTGGAATAGGTATTATCTGGATACTAATTACAATTCACTTTGTATAAATTCGTTAGTATTGTAACATGCCAACTCACAGAGCAGCGATTTCAGTTTGTTTGTGAATATTGTGTCACTAGCAGAGTTTTTTATGTCGATTGGAATACAGTTATAAATTTTAGGGCCGAAGACGCTGAGTGATGCACGCGACTTGGCGAGCCGTCGCCGCGGGGGCTTTCAGCAGGGCTAAGGCACGAGGAATCGGCGAGTTTCTATAGGCCACCGTGCGTGCCATTGGCACCGCTAGTAGAGACTGCACTCGCGGTCTGACGGTTATTTTTACCTGAGGATAGTGTCCAGTGCGTTGACATACTGCTTGAACATGCTGGTGTTCCATATTCTCCACCACGGCGCTTTCAGCTCCAACTGGCCAACGCAGAGGAAG
The DNA here is from genome assembly GCA_025490895.1 of Thaumatotibia leucotreta. Classification (NCBI taxonomy): domain Eukaryota; kingdom Metazoa; phylum Arthropoda; class Insecta; order Lepidoptera; family Tortricidae; genus Thaumatotibia; species Thaumatotibia leucotreta. The sequence continues at coordinate 24,978 of JALPQI010016235.1, read as the reverse complement.
AAGGTATTGACAGCGTCTATGAGCCGCTGGCTTTCTGAGCCGGACGAGGCGTGGAAGCAGCCGAGACGAGTGTCGAGGGCTATTAGACCCAGAGCTGGGAAATGTTTGTATAAGTATAGGGGCCGTATTTTTGGTTTTTTTTTGTGATTTAGGAATTTTTATATGATTTCTACTCAGAATAGTGAGCTCTTTCGATCCTGATAGAATTCGAAATTTCCGTTCCGTTACCGACATACTAAATGTATGAAAAACTTGTAACGGAATGAAAAAAACCTTGGGACAAAATTGAAATTTGTGGAAATCATATGAAAAGTTCGAAATAGAAAAATAAATTTGGGGGGCCAACTTTGAAAAAAAATGGCTAATAGTTTAATTTCAGAACCTTTGAAGATATTTGTGGACTGGATTTGGATTTATTGTCACTAGTGTTCGATATGGACACTTTATGACAAAGTTAAAAAACAACTACGATTTTTCCATATTCTAATTCATGCAACCCTGCTCAAATGTCCATCTCGAATACTAGTGTATGAGTAGCTTCGAACAGTTGTAGGTACCTACTTTTGTCTTAGTTATGAGAGTAAAAGCTGTTGTCGATTATGTCTACACGTATTGGGTCTTTAGTTACCTATAATCTACCGTATTTTCACATTTTAGATTAAAATAAAGATTTAAAAAATATATCTCTTGTTGAGACTGATTCTTTTCAATGAATGATGTGCTTTTTAAACCTGTAGTCGGCTAGATATAGTTTAGATATTTTCATATGATTTATAAGTATATTTCCATAACTCAGAGCTTACATTCTAAGGACCACTTGTGAACTTCATTCAAAAAGTCGCCTTCTGTTTCATTGTCTTCTTTTCTGATCTCCCGCAATCTGGAAGTCCACAAATTAAGTTATATTATAATCAATTTCGTTATTTTTTTTCACGAATTTCATACTTATTACATGAGAAACCTTGTTCAGAAAGACCATTTCATAACTTTCACAGTAGGGATCACGACGCCGTAATCACCCAGTATTTAAATAATAAGAGCTAATACAGAATTTTCATCTTGTGGGGGGCCTTCCCACGCTGCGCCGTCCAGTGCGTGGTCGCCACACGAGAACACGCAGACCCCACCGTTCATCAGTAACCCTGGTAAAGGTTGCGGGTGTCCAATGGATGCGGACAGCTCACGACCGATCTTTGTGGAACTCTCTGGGGGAGGCCTATGTCCAGCAGTGGACGTCAACTGGCTGATGATGATGAATACAGAATTTTACCTGTTCACAAAAGCGTCCGCAACTTCGCTAACCGCCACCGTGTACTGCGCGGCAGCACTGGTGCTCAACGCAACTCGCGACACCTTTGTGCGGAAGGCAGACCAAGAGTCGCCGTGCCTGCAACAAATATTATACACAATTCAGTGTAGTTATTACAATTAGAAATACACACACACACAAGTCATTGGAATTACAATCAAACATTAAAATTAAAACCTACTTAAAACACAAAAATCCAAATAACAAAATTATAAAATAAACTATTTATTTAAACTACTAATTATTTAAGGTACTATTTTAATCGATTTCAAGTCAAACATTGTTGAAATCGTCTCGGAAGATCGCACTTTCTTTGGGCGTGAACTTTTACATTAAGTATTATCTGAAGTTATTTTGATTTTGACGGCTTTTTAGCGAATGCTATTGGATTGTCAAACATAAAACAGAATAATAAATTTACAGTCCCACTGCTGTTTGAACTACATGGAACTATCGTGTAATAGTAAAGACTGATTTTATGATGGCTACTCAATTTCGTGGACAAGCCCTTGTGAAAAAAAATTCCCGACATCTGCCATAACAATAAGTCCCCTTTGTAATATATATTATTATTGACTAGATGACCCACTTGCGGTGAATGTAGTCCTTTATTTAAACAGTTTTTTTTTAATTATTTGTGTATTTAACATACCTATTTGAAGAATTAGTTTAGGTTGACTCTAAAAGTTTAAGTTCTTGTTTTTATTATAATCTCTAACATATTTTCCATTATTCTTATATTTTAAAACTTCCCTGGACATTCACGAATATTTAAAGACCAAAATTAGCAGTGATCGGATTAGGTAGTGCCATTTCGGGTGAATGACCTTAAACATTATACTTAACATGAATAAGCCTCGGGATCCTGGGACTTATATTTTTTTACAGAACATTTTCTTGTTATGTCATAAATTGAAGAAACATGAAAAAATGAAAGGATTTTGTATTTTGTGGTGAATACATCTTTTATTTGATGTTTTTATAGCTGCTACTAACAGTAGTATAAATTATTAAAGAAAACTCTATGACTGCTCTACTTTAGACCACCTCAACCTCAGTCCAGTTAGTAGTTAACGAAATCAAAGTCCAGTGAGATCGGCCAAAAGAGTCCCAATAAGAACGTTTCAAAGTCCGGTAAAGAAGTAAAAATGATTGATTAAACCAATCATTTAACTACGAATGTGAAATTAACAACTAGAAAATCATTAATAAAGGCACACATTTTTTTTATTATTTATTAGGATATAATACTAACTACATACATTTTTTATGATAGTATCGTAAAACCACATTGGTTTGTCTCGATACCTCATATGACAAAATTAGCTATTGTGCAAAAATACCCTTAAAACCATGTTCGATAAGTAAAATTAGACTAATTTTTATCAATATCAGACTGAAAGTAAACAAAATAACTATAAAATTGATAATTTTCGAACAAAAATTTTACTTTTCGTATTAAATGTCGGGCTTAGAAGTTATGTCCACACTAAGATAACGTATCGAAGTCCCGCGAAATGGCACTACCTAATCCGATCACTGAAAATTAGCCAAATCGGTTCTCCCGTTCTCGAGTTTTAAGCAGACTAACGAACAGTAATTCATTTTTATTTATATAGATTTATGAGACTGCCGACCAATGTCATTATTAAAATTATAATTCTAAAGTAATATTACTTACACTGCAATTACTCCTGCGCAATTGTCTTCGGCACCAAAGAAATCTTTCCTTAAAACGTGCTTGTAGTAATTTAACGAAGGCATTGAGGGTCTGTGAAATGGTAAAAAATAATATTTACTGAAGGTAGATAACTTCTAAGTCTAGAGACTTCAATAACTTTTTCAGTGCAGATGGTGTTTTATCCACGCGCTAGTGCGAGAAGTGGTTCATTTCTTGTCAGATCGAAACTTCGAAGGGCCATTTGTACCATAAAACGTACAATACAGGTACAAAAACGAAATTCGTAACTCGTGTCGATTTCAAACACTCCCTTCGGTTGTGTTTTAATTTATCAACACTCGTTACAAGCTTTATTCTTTTCGCACTAGTATCGCAATATACTATTTTCGGGTAAATAGTTTACACTCTGTAGAAGTGAATCAAAATCGTTAACCATCAAAAATTATATTTTCTACGGCCATTAGTTACTTGGTTTACATGCAGCTTGGAAGCATTTATTTTTTGTTTATTTACCCATTGGAAAATGAGAGACGAGACGCCGTTTAATGCGTAATTATAAGATCGATCAATAATTTTATTCAGCTTTGTCCTTCTGCATATCCACAGGAAAGATGCAAAGCAATTTCTTCGCATGGCCCTAGTCTGTCTTTAGATCTCCTTTGGACCTTCACATACACCGGGTAGAAGCGCCCTGCATCCAGCGTCTCCCAGCGATTTTCATAAGGTCGTACTATACGAGACGCTGGAGACGCTGGAGATGGATAGCCATCTTGCGGGTGGACGTCTAAAGGTCTCTGCCCACTAGACCGTAGCATACCATGACCGTAGCATGAACGTATCAGACACGGAATGTGGGACGACACGGACTACTATGCCCACTATAACGTGTGTACATCGTTTCATGTCCGTGCTAAGCCCGTTTAGTGACCGTTGCATCCGCGTCGCAACCACGTATCATCCGCGTCGCAATTACGTATCATTCCCGTAGTATGAGCGATTCATATCCGTCGTTATCGTTCCATAGTCAAGTTTTATCAGTTGCAAATTGTTTTCGCGCCCTTTAGACTACTATCGCTGTGCGAGTATTTTCCTAGGAGTTTATTTCTACACCTATTTTACTAAGCAGACATCGTAAACTGCGATCGAAATCCATTGAAGTACCTACTAGAGTTGTTACTGAGTCAAGTCAAAGTCAAAAATTATTTATTGAGTAGGCTTGTTGCTACAAGCACTTTCCAATCGTCAGTTATGCAACTTATACATTTATATGGCGGAATGTGTTCATTTATCATTAATATTATGATATTAAACTAAAACTTCTTGGAATTGGTAAATAATTGTCTATATTATGAGAGTACATATCTTGTCATGATTGTCAATGTGACTCCGTCAAGTACTGGGTTTCTTTGATTATTTTTACATCTTCTAATAGTTTTGGAACAATAATTAATTTTAAATAACAATGAAGCAGCTGGTAAGAGCATAGGTTTTTCAAAAAAAAAAGACATCGATTTTGTGTAGGTACATATTGCAATAAAAATCTAAAACCAATAAAATTTATTTTAAAAAGCCACATCAAAAGCATGATTCTTACCATGTAAAAAAAGAAACAAATTGTGCATTCTATCTGGATGAATTCGTTAAGTTATATGACTGTTTCAAAATTGATATTTCTTTTCATTATTTTGTTTGTAAGAAACGAAGTAATATTTTTCAGTCTCGATGAAAATCTTCGGTTTGCGGGTTTACAATTAATTAGGTAAGTAAGTTTTTTTCAGAAAATAGCGATGCTGATTACTTATATTGTTTCCGTTGTTTCGCCATAAGAAAATTATTACTCGCTATCAAAAGTGAAAAATTTGGAGAGTTTTGGATAAAAATTGTAAATACAATACAAAAATGTAAATAGAACCCGTATGCTCACCGTTTCGCCGCCTGCGCACACCGTACCGGCAACGTTGCGTGCCATGCACGTAGCGTGTCGGGGCCGGCAAAATATTCTCGCCGACAATTCTTGTCGGTCCGTGCATGGCACGCGACGGTGTTGGCCGGCGACGGAACGTCCTAGTGGGCATAGTCTCATACTTTTCCATACAAAGAATATTTATTTGTCTGATTCGTTCATGCTACGGTCATGGTATGCTACGGTCTAGTGGGCAGAGACCTTTATGCTGCGTTTGCCAAACTGCCTGCAATGTGACCTGCCCAAACCTATTGCCAATTCACCTTGCCACGTTTCGGGCATTTCGGCGACGTAAGGATTACTGGTAACACACATTGATTGAAGCAGGGATCGGATACGGGTATTTCATCATCATCATCAGCCTATGATAGTTCACTGCTGGACGTAGGCCTCTTCTATTAACCATGCGTATAGAGTATAGACGCATTAGGAGGTAAATGCCCATAATTGCCACGTCGGGCAAGCGGATTGGCGATCACAGTAATGTGTCCACTATGATGATGACGCTACTGCCCATCATCAATCTTTTGTCAAATAATGGTCAGTGACACTTCAATCCCTTAGCGGTATTTAATCCATACAAAAGAACGTTTTTTTTCTCATTCTTCTACACATAAATTCTTTGTTCACAAACTAATGTACAGTCGAGTGCATTAATATATAGACACATTTGTAAGGGATGAGTATGGAGAAGTGTATTATATATTAATGCCCTTGACCGTACATATAACCCTTTAATTGGCAGGATTCAAAAAACTGGATCATGATTCAATCCTCAATGCCGTCCTATTGCACAAACAATTCTGTACAAGAAAAAATACAAAAAGATAGTGATACAGGGAGGTCCTTTTTAAGACCGGCCTATTTCGAAGTTTTTGTAAAAAACCGGTTCAGATCCCTGGATTGAAGACTTTCGTCTTGAGGTACACTCAAAAACACGTACCTATGTGGCGCTCCGTCTTCAGATCTGAACACCCTTTCTACTTCACCCGCGTCGAATACAAAAAGCATATCCGGACGGCCGAGTAGACCTGCTATTTTGACGCATTTCCCATATTGTTGGCGGAGGGATAGGCACACTTTGTCTACGTGCTCTACTGAGTAGTTACCTGAAAAAGAAATTGATAGGTTAGGCAATAAAGTATATTAGGCAAATGATAAAAGAAGAGATTCTTAATCGTAATCTTTTATATACTAACACAATTCTATAGAACAAGCGAATGTTCAATCTATCCCCTCTACGAAATCAACGAATTTCGACGAATTACGTTTTGTGTAGCGAACGTAGCGAACGAATTTCTTAGAGTGGGGATAGAATGAGCATTCGCTCGTTTGGTGTAAATCCACCTTTAATCTACTCTTCGCGTCAATCTGAGTATAACCTTGATAATGATAGGTATATAATCTCTTTGTATACCGTGCCCTAAATTTTGAAATTCGCTATTTTCGACTTTCTCAATCTCAAAACTCGATTTGCCTCAGGTGTTCGAATATTTTTTATAAATTTTCGAACCGTAGGCGGCTGTCAGTAGCCGAACCATGAGTTGGCATGTATCGCTTACTTTACATTTTCAACCGACTTCAAGAAAAAGGGCAAGGTTCTCAATTTGACTGTATGTTTTTTTTAATGTTTGTTAGTTACCATAAAACCACCCAATTATGGTCCAATACTACAACTATGGTCCAAAATTTCAACTCCTATAAAAGCATCAGTCCTAATATTCTTTTTGACCAAGTTTATATTGTTAGTGAGTTATGTTGTTCTTTATTAAATGCGCTTCTGACATCAGCACCGGAATGCGATCTGTTTGCATGGCGATGGACGGCTGTCAGAACAGAATGTCTACGGTTCTGCGAGATGATGGATGCTAGGCCATCTAGTGTGTACAGCTAAAGTGTCAATTTAATTTGTTTTATGTATAAATTATTGTGTCTGTTTTAATTTTCGTTTCATGACATAATTATTGGCTGTAAGGTCATGTAAGCAAATTTATGAAAATAAATCTATATATATAAACGGCAATGTCCTGACTGACTGACTGACTGACTGACTTAAATCAACGCACAGCCCAAACCGCTGGTCCTAGAGAGTTCAAACTTGGCATGTACATTCTTTATAATGTTTAGAGGCGCACTAAGAACGGATTTTTGAAAATTCATCCCGTAAAGGGGTTAAATGGGGGGTTAAAGTTTGCATGGGGGAAATAAGATTAGTTGGGCTATTTTATTCGAAACTTCACAGGAATGTTTTTAATAAAAAATAAGTAAACACGTGTGTCAGGTTTTTTGAAAATTCATCCCTTAAAGGGGTTAAATGGAGGGTTAAAGTTTGTATGGGGAAATAAGATAAGTTGGGCTATTTTATTCGAAACTTCACATGAATGTTTTTAACAATAAATAAGTAAACACGTGTTTCAGGTTTTTTGAAAATTCATTCCCTATGGGGGTTAAATTGAGGGTTAAAGTTTGTGTGGGGAAATAAGATTAGTTGGGCTATTTTATTCGAAACTTCACAGGAATGTTTTTAATAATAAATAAGTAAACACGTGTGTCAGGTTTTTTGAAAATTCATCCCTTAAAGGGGTTAAATGGAGGGTTAAAGTTTGTATGGGGAAATAAAATTGGTTGGGCTATTTTATTCGAAACTTCACATGAATATTTTTAACAATAAATAAGTAAACACGTATTTCAGGTTTTTTGAAAATTCATTCCCTATGGGGGTTAAAAAGAGGGTTAAAGTTTGTATGGGGAAATAAGATTAGTTGGGCTATTTTATTCGAAACTTCACATGAATGTTTTTAACAATAAATAAGTAAACACGTGTTTCAGGTTTTTTGAAAATTCATTCCCTATGGTGGTTAAATGGAAGGTTAAAGTTTGTATGAAGGAACCAGATTCGTTGGGCTATTTAATTCAAAACTTCATAGAAGTGTTCTTGCCAACGAAGATGTAGGTACTTTTCTACATACCATGTTATATATGACTATATGAGTAACATAGGTACGATGAATACGTAGATACTTTTAATATAAAATTTTGGTAAGTAATGCAGTTTGCTACATAAAAGGGCATTGTGAGGTTTTATTTTTAAGTCTAGACAAAACCATATTTATTTGTTTGTTCGTTAGAAATATCTACAATTTTGCATGGCGACATATGATTCAAAGCGAACGAATTTCAAATGTTTGTTTGACAGCTCGCGGACAGTACATGTATAAGCAGCGCGGGTACGCGGGCCGCCTCACTGTAAATTCAGCTTTCTAATTCGTGTAGTTTATTTGCAATTAAGTATTTAATTATGTCATACTAATATGCTGTTCAATGAAACAGACTTCAAACAGAATGTAATAAGGTAATATTCTACTTAGGTTTAGGAAAGGTTAGAACTGCGACCCTACACAGAAACGAACGGCGGCTTTCAAAGTAGGTTTTGGGTTAGATTAAAAATGCGACTCCACACAGAAACGAACGACTATCAAAGGAGGTTCAGGTTAGGTTTAAAAGTTTAAATAGTAACCCCACACAGCAACGAACGGCTTTGAAAGTAGGTTTATGTTAGGTTTAAACTCCAACCCCACACAGAAACTAACGGCTATTAAAGTAGGTTTAGGTTAGGTTAGACTGCGACCCCACACATAAGCAAACGGCTATCAAAGTAGTTTAAGGTTAGGTTAAAACTGCGACCATTGCGATTCCACGCAGAAATGAACGGCTATTCAAACAGGTTTAGGTTAGGTTAGAACTGTGACCCCACAGATAAGCAAACAGCTATGAAAGTAGGTTCAGGTTAGGTTAGAACTGCGACCCCTCACATAAGCCAACGGCTGTCAAAGTAGGTTTAGGTTAAGTGAGAACTGCGACCAGTGCGACCCCACACAGAAACGAACGGCTATTAAAATAGGTTTATGTTAGGGTAAAACTGTGACCCACACATAAGCGAACAACTATCAAAGAAGGTTTAGGTTAGGTTAGAACTGCGACCCCACACAAAAGCAAACGGCTATCAAAGTAGGTTTAGTTTAGGTTAGAACTGCGACCCCACACATAAGCAAACAGCTATCAAAGTAGGTTTAGGTTAGGTTAGAACTGCGACCCCACACATAAGCAAACGGCTATCAAAGTAGGTTTAGTTAAGGTTAGAACTGCGATCCCACACAAAAGAAAACGGCTATCAAAGTAGGTTAGGTTAGAACTGCGACCCCACACAAAAGCAAACGGCTATCAAAGTAGGTTTAGTTTAGGTTGGAAATGCGACCCCACACATAAGCGAACAACTATCAAAGTAGTTTTAGGTTAGGTTAGAACTGCGACCCCACACATAAGCAAACGGCTATCAAAGTAGGTTAGGTTAGAACCGCGACCCCACACATAAGCAAACGACTATCAAAGTAGGTTTAGTTTAGGTTAGAACTGCGACCCCCACAAAAGCAAACGGCTATCAAAGTAGGTTTAGGTTTTGTTAGAACTGCGACCAGTGCGACCCCACATAGAAACGAACGGCTATTAAAATATGTTTAAGTTAGGTTACAACTGTGACCCCACACATAAGCGAACAGCTATCAAAGTAGGTTTAGGGTTAGTTTAGAACTGTGGAATAAATATTACTAAATTTAAACCAAACTAAAATAAGGACCCGTAAAGGAAAACCTCAAGCACCACCATTCAAAATTCCCTGATTTAAATTCACTAAAAACTATTCTTCGACAGAATGACTTGTCGATGAAATGAAAATACTTGAACCGTTGTCTTTGAAACAACATTCGATTAAATGATTGTCAACAAGTCAAGGCGAAACCCAAAAAAAATATCACAAACATTAAACTTATTTCGGCCACTTTTGAATCTCCTGAGAAAAAAAAACAAAATAGGATTCATTATTTGCAGGAAACCGTGTAACATGCATAATATATAACTACATACAATCGAAATGGTAACCTCCTTCTTTTTTGAAGTCGGTTGAAAACATTTTTTTTCATAGAAGTCCAAAATCTACGCGTGCGAAGCCGCGGGCAAAAGCTAGTAAATAAATAAATGTTTTATCCTATGAATAGCAAGATTAATATAACAATTGCACCTAACGGAAGATATTCGACTAAGTTTTGGACCATCGTTGGGAGCGTTTGGACTAAAGTTAGGTGATTTTACTGTACCTCAGAACTTCTCGGAAGAGCCGATTTTGATGATTCTTGTTTTAGTTGATAGCTGGATAGTTAGCCGAGTTGCCAATCGCTAACGCTTAGTAGCGTATCGTAGTTTTCCGTCTCTGTCACTCTTTCATATTAGTGCGATAAAGACAGTTAGCTGCCTTTCGTGTACGATTGACGATTAAGCGTTAACGATTGGCAACTTGTCTAAGCACCATGGTCACCGATTGGTCCCATTTTAATTTGCTCTAGCTCTGACAATGACATCCATGAGAAAATCATATGAGTCATAAAGTTGCATTAAGCATGTGCACGACAAATGGACGAATAATTCAATATCACATCATCAGCCTATGATAGTCCACTGCTGGACGTAGGCCTCTCCTATTAACTATGCGCATAGACGCATTAGGAGGTAAATGCCCTTAATCACCACGCTGGGCAAGCGGATTGGCGATCGCAGTAATGTGTCCACTATGATGATGCTGCTGCCCATCATCAATCTTTTATCAAATAATGGTCAGTGACACTTCAATCCTTTACTCGACTCTTACGGGTGGGCTTGGGGTGGTGACAAATGTATTCTTACTGCCGTGATTGTGATGTATTCTTACTACACGGCACACCACAATTCAATATCACGCCAACCCATTTCGATTTTTTTTAAACGACTTGAAAACAAACAGTGATAATTCGATCTGTGTTTTTTTTAATTCAGCCGCTGTAGCCGAGTTGGTAGTGACCCTGCCTACGGAACTGGAGGTTCCGGGTCCGAATCCCGGCGAGGGCATTATTTATGTATTTATTTATCACAAATATTTGTTCTTTGGTCATGGCTGTGTATGTATTTAAGTATAATATGTATCTATCCATTATATATATGGTCGCCTGGTACCCACATCACAAGCCTTAATTGAGATTACCATGGGATCGACTAGGTCGATTTGTGTAAGATGTCCTAAGATGTCCTGAGATTTATTATTTATAATATAGTAATTAATTGATTATACTCGATACGCGAAGCAAGCTCTCGCTCCAATAAATAAGTTAAGATGCATTTAGACCAAACGAGCACTCGCTCATTCTATCCCCCACTCTACGAAATCAACGAATTTCGACGAAGCACGGTTTGTGTAACGAATGAATGTCGTAGAGTGGGGGATAAATAAAATAAAAAAGGCTTTTATTTCGAGTCCTCATTATACGATTACATTAGTTGGATGTTAATATTAAGCATTTACATGAAATTTGGCCGGGGTATTGGCAGACCGAGAAGGAGATGGCGGGACGACCTGGACGCGTTTTATCCGAATTGGCGGGAGAAATGTGACGACCGGGCCGAATGGAGGAAAAGAGGGGAGGCCTTTGCCCAGCAGTGGGACACTAAACCAGGCTAATAAAAAAAAAAAAAAAAAAAAACATGAAATTTGTCAATTTTTGTCTACATTATTACATAATTTTTATACTATTTCATAATTAGATTATGTCAAAAATTGTTTCGTGTGACAGTTAATCACTAAGAAAGGAAAAAAAAAAACAAAAAAAAAGAGTGGGGGATAGAATGAGCGAATGCTCGTTTGGTCTAAATGCACCTTAAGTGCAAGCGCGACAGAATGCTTTATGTAACAAGTAAGACCTAACGTAACTTATACTTGTAATACTCATGGTACAGTTAACTTTTACTCACGCATGGTAACTTGATATATTACGAGTAAAACTAGTTCCTAGAAAGTCAAGCAATGACTGCGATAGATAACCTACTAATTATGATCGAGTGATCGCTATGAGCTTGTAATCTCGTCGATTGATCATGAGCGAACTAAATTTATTAAGAGTATAAAAGATTTTTTTTAAAAGTTCGCTAACCCGCTTGCCCAGCATGGCGATTCATATCTGTGAATCGCCACGTGAGTCATAATGCATATGAAGCCAAATATGTTTTTGGACTCTATTGACTGCTGTTAGGGTTCAAATTTGAAATGCATTTTTGCCTGTCTTATGCATTAGAGGGTTAAAATATTTAGTTCAATTTATTGTACGCACATTGCTACTTAGTAAATAGTTATACAAAACATTTTTTTAATCATACTTTAAAGGCCTACAGTCTTGGTTTAATTTATTGCCTTTATAAGATTTACATATTACAGTAAGCGACAAAGGACCTTTTACTAAACAGACTCACATTTACCTACTCACGCATGCGCAAAAGTGAGAGTTCGCCTGCGCACGATTGCTATGAAATGCAGTCTAACTGATCGATCATTACGATAACTGCTGTTGAAGCATTTCACTTATTATCTACTGAACCATATCTATTCTGTACCTAGACTACCTAGCACAGTTTTTTATTTGTAGCTGTTGTTTGATTGTTGATTAGCTGCGTGGTGACTGTAGCAATACATTTGTCACTATCCCAACTCCTGCCTTGGTTGTCGTAACAGTCGACTAAGGGATCGAAGTGTCACTGACCATTATCTTATTGATTGTCGATGGGCACCAAAATCATTATAGTGGATTACATTCCTGCGATCGCCAACCTGATTGCCGAGCGTGGTAATTCTGCGTATTTACGTCCTAAAACGACAATCACGTAGGTAATGGGAAATAATATGATAGACTGCCACAACGAAAGACCACATGATGGCAGGCAACATTAAGGGTGCGGCTCCACTGACGCAGAGCGGAGCGGAGCTGTGCAAAATTGACCGATTACGTTCTTCAAATTCAAAATTCTAAACACTGTGATTCGGTCTCATTCGCCGAGCTCCCACAGCAGTGTTATTCACTAAGGAAACCGTCTTGCTACGTATATCAGCACTGTGTCAGCGCTGCGGCAGCGTCGAGCCTAAAAATGGTATTCACTAATGCACTTTAAACGACACTAGCGCTCGGCGACGAATGCGGCGTGAGCTGGAACTACACTGCGTCGAGTTTTACCGCCTACAGTTCGACGACGAGCTGTTCTACGTTAGTGAATACCGTTTTTCGCAGCGCTGCGCTCGACGTCGAAGTGAAGGCTGTCTCGTCGTCGAGCTCTTTGATGAACGCAGCGTCGAATGTGTGAATATTATAAGAGAATAGCATAGCAGAGCAGCTCCGCTCCGCGTCAGTGGAGCCGCACCCTAACGATCTCTTAAATGCGATTCAGGTTATTTAGGTCAGTTTTTGACAGTTATTCTATGGAACTGACACATCACGATTCAGATTAGGTCCTAAACTGAACCGCATTAGTTGGTCGTGGTAGGCCTACTCCCGCGAAAATCGAAATTAGGAAATTTCGAGGATTCTTCTATGTCACTAAAACGTAGGCGTCATTAGAGTGAGAGAGACAAATCCTCGAAATTTACGAATTTCGTTTTTCGCGGTAGGGCCGCAGGACTTCCGCTTATTGTAAGCATATTACAAGTTTTTGAGAAATAGCTATATTTACATACGAAGTCCCGTTAGTTAGTCTAAATATGAATTGTTTTAATATTTTTTTAACTCTGCAGCCTCTCTATTGTATGCAAATGTGACATTTAAACTTCAGCCCACACTCTCATCATTTAATATTTTAACAAGATGTAAGCTAAATATGATTAATATGACTTTCTAAAGTATTAATAGGGAAGGAAAATTTACGAAGAATAAATAAAATCCCTCGAAAATGTATCCATTAATTAAATGTAGTGATTGATTAATCTATTATCTGTAAGTCTCTGCACTTAAGGCGAGGTAAGCGTAGAATTCCCGTTTGTTTTTTTCAGTTTTCTCAATAATACTACTTCCTTATGAAGTAAAACTTATATATGTTACATTTGAGAACTTGATCTTTCGCGCATTGATTAGTATTAAGTATTTAAACAAACTTCGCCCTACAAAAACGATCCCAAACATAGGTCTAATCTCTGCATGAAAACTCATTTTGCTAAGAAACTACATAACTTTACCAAGAAAAAAATATATCAGAAGAAACGTCAAAGTCTGTGTCAACGATTAACAAGAAGAAATCATTAATATTGTAAGAATTATATTTCATCTTACAAAATATGTGAAATTATTCTCCCGGATCGCTCCTGCTGTCATCTTTCAGTCCCAATCGGGACCTGTTGGAGGGAGGACGTACGTCAATTTTGCGCACCGCTGTCGTCAACCAAAGTATCTTTAAGATTGGTGTGATAACACATAAAAAAATGTTATCATCACTGGGGCTTCGGAGACTGAATAAACATAAGTGGTGAGTGACTAAATTAATAGAATTATGTTATTCAATATATTAAACCAAAACAATAACAAACATACTACACAGTATAGATAAAAACAGTAGGATGACTACTGGTGATAAGACCATGACACATTTTGACATGACGAAAATAGTGAAATAATTAAGAATGGTACCTACTCGTATCTATTAAAAATAGGATTTCATATTCATAATAGTTCGTTATGATCCAATAAAATTTTAAAAACACAATTTATTTTGGAATTCGAATTATTTTATGAAATGTTTTGCAAGCAGTCGCACTATATTGATTTAAACTTTCACGACTATCACTCATATTTTAAATACAAACGGGTCCTAATCGCGTAAACTTACGTTTAATTATATCCTGACGTTACACCCGTGGTCGCAGGCAGACATGAGTATCAATAAAATACTACTAATAATATACTATCAATAAAAAAAAATATGGAAAATAATGCGAATTGTTACGAAACATACCGAGGATTAGTACATTTCGATTCAAGTGCGAAAAAAATTAAGTAGGTACTAAAGGAGTGGAGATAAATTAAAGCACGACCGAAGGGAGTGCTTTAAATCGACACGATGTCCGCACGTGTATCGTATGACGTTTTTCAGTACATATGACCCTCCGAAGATTTCGACCTGACGTAAAATGAACCACTTCTCGCACAAGCGCGTAAAAATGCGCAATCTATACTGAGAAATAAGCTTTTCATAAAAAAATTGAATGGTAAAATATACGAATGACTAAAGTTGCTATAGGGAATGGCGCTCACTATGTTACATTTGCATGAAGGGTAAATTAATAAAAATTAAAAAAAAAATTTTACTTGATAAATTTGATTTATTATCTATACCAATGATATGGTACATATTTATTGTAACGGTGAAAAAGTAACCCTGTATAATAACACAGATAAACTTGACCATGTACAGTGATCGTATTAATAATGTGGATGACGTTAAATCACCTATAGAATGTTTTCAAAAAATATTTTTACTATTACTATTTTTACTAAAACGAAAGTGTCATTTCATTTGAAATAAGTAATTTGAGTACATAATGCCGTTCTTTTACTAATGTTTTAAAATACACAATTGAATGTCGAATTTACAAGAATATTGTTATAATTTACCCTTTTTGGAGATACGTAACAAAAACATGTACTTACGTGCTGTGATCAAAACATACTAAACATAGAACCAACATTCAAATGCATTTTGGAGATAACACAATATATCAGAAATATAGAGTCAAAGAAAACGCAAATAGTATTAAAGACTGTATCGTTTATTATAAATACAAGTTTAACCTGGGGGGGCGATTTTTGAGATTCGAACGCTCGAATCTTTCATTCGAAAATAAATAAATACAGTCGCCTCTCGTTAATTCGAAACTCGAAGGACCTATCCAAATATTACGATTTATCGAGAGTTTGAAATATCAAATGGTCGGAAATATTCGGGAGAAAAAATGAAAGTAGGTACGTTAAGTAATAATCAACTGTTATTTATTAAAAGCATTTTTTTTTTACTTTTCTTCCCATCTACGAGTACTTCCACTTTTGCGATTAAGTCCCTCTTTTCAGCAATCGTCAAGCATCTATACTTTCTAGGACTCATAACTAACGTAAACTTTTAATCTGTACACATAACCCACTGAAAAGTAGCTTAACTGAGTGGCAAACAAATATGTAATTACTAATTAACAACAGATGCTCGTACTACTTTTCTAAAATGTAGGGTACTTGCCTCTTTAATCTCATAACTTTGAATTGTCGAATGTTTGACGTCCACGAGTTCGAACTAACGCGTGGTTTTGTTGTGTAGCTATTACTTTTTTGTTTGAATTACCAAGTGTTTAAAAATGTATTGAATTTTTTCGAAATAGCAAGAGATCTTCTAGGGAACTCATGATAACTTCGAATTATAGAGAGGTTCGAATTATCGCAGGTTTGAAATAACGAGAGTCGACTGTACGATGAAATGCTATTTTTGAGATTCGAGTGATAAAAAGTTCAAAAACGACTGCGGTTGACCATTCGTATTCAATTCTATTAATAGAAATTGGATAAGTACGTAGATACTCCAATAAAGTGTCACTGTCAAGTCTGTCAACTGAGACCCTACCGCGAACCACGAACGAAGTGTTGGCTCTTTCTCGCACTCGCGAATTCGTACGTAAGTGTGACATAGGCAACACTTCGTTCGTGGTTCGCGGTAGCCTCTGCTGATGTTTGTTTGTGTGGGCCATAGATTACAATAACATTGATCGTGGACTAAACGTTCCGATTCACTATCGGTACATGTTTTTTTATACTAAAAACCGTTAAATAATGTTTAATATTTTATAATTAATTACTATTTTTAGCTGGAATATAAATTCCGACGTCAGTGTGCCATAATTTAGCTTTAGTACATTAAATTTAAAAAACCGGTAAATATCGACTTTCTGCGTGCAACGTGTCGCAAAGATATCGATAATCAATCTCTAGCTTTTCGAGTGTGACTTTCAAAAATAGGGTAAGTATATTGGCTACATTCGAAAATATTCGTGAAAAATTATGACATTCGAATTTGAATTCGAACGGGAATTTGAATTCGTGCGATAGAAATTCAAAAATCGGCCCCCTGGTCTAACTTTTGAAATATGTATTATTTTGCGTTCTATGTTCAGAGTGTATGGTGTGTATGTAATGTATGGCTACTTTCCAAATTGTTTCTTTTAGGGGCTTTATCGTGCTTAAAATATTGCCTATCAAACGTATTTCGGACAAACCTATACAGCTGAATGTAATACTATTTCAGCGACTCCATGGTACTATTATAAGAAGCAATAGGTCAAGATGCTACCCGAGTATATTATCTAAACGGAGTCTTCATGATTCCCCAATCAGGCATACACAAATAAAATGTAGTGGATTTTATGTTTTACATAAAATCGGATTTTTACACAACGTTTTAGATGCCCTTCACTTTCTTATGCGTGCGAGAACAGCGAAGCAGCTATAAGAATCAGCCATACATAAAATCCTTAATGAAACACCATGGGCTTGATCCATAGTTAGAACATAAATTAGATATAAAATGCTCCATGACAGTTATATTAGATGTCAAAGTCAAAATACACGTAAGCTACATACCATATTCTCTTTAAAGTATCCTTTCACAAATTCAGGGTTGCGTTTTATAAAGTTACAATTTACAATTTCGCTGTTTGCCTCTCTTACGCACGCACATATTGGCTAGAAAGAGAGGCAAACAGCGAAATTGTAAATTGTAACTTTATAAAACGCGACCCAGATCATTTTTTTGGGCAATATAAGAGCTATGACAATATCTAAATGTTTGACATTACGAAGCACATGAAAGCGTGTCTTTCAAAGTACGATTTTTTTGTGTGTGATGTCGTCTCTTTCGCAAAACGTAAATTTTCTTGTAATAAATACTTGTCCGAAATATTTTTTTATTACTCAGGAGATCAGGATTTTGGATTGGGTTAGTTGTGTCTAATCTAGATGGTTTACGTCGAGTTTCTAGGATGAAATGTGTACCTTATTAAAGCAGTAATTAGACACATGTATGTTTTTATATAAACATGTAATATAAAAAATTATGGCCAAGTAAAGTCGTATTTATAATAAATGATACACCCTTTAATATAGGCCTCACAAATTTTATGATAGCAGCCAGTATACCCTGGGTGTAAGTACAAAATACAATCAATACATCTTTCATCCTGTATAAATGTAATGGATTTACTCGCGATTATTATATTACTTTGTGAAATATGCAGCACGGAAGCTTAAATAAAAGCATTATCCTATAATGCAAAATTAGGTACGTTATTTTTGCGTCATCTGCATGATTAGATCGACCCCTGATCATCATGTATAATTATATACTTTTTTCGTGGACAGTCCTAATATCAAAAATTTTGAAAATCAGCATGTTTGCATCATTTTTTTATGAAATTGTACGCCTGATATGCATTATAGGACCGCGGATCTAAAACGAGTTTCGTATTAAATATTAATGGGATATATTGATTTAAACTTTCACGATTATCACTCATATTTTAAAGACAAACGGGTCTTAATCGCGTAAACTTACGTTTAATTATATCCTGACGTTTCGGGCATGACGTTACACCCGTGGTCGCAGGCAGACTGGCGAGATAATGTATCAACACCTTCGAGCTGCGCGGGTTTTTTCGAACTACCCGCACTTGATCTTGATTATTCACTTCTTGGCTAGGGTTGTCACTAGGCCTACACACAACACTCACAACATCCAATGGCTTAAAAATGGATGTTTCACCACGCTTACATTTGTAAATCACGGGATTCCACGCGGACGAGATTCCTTGCCCCTCATTTCGATTAAAATTCCGATGTTTCTTAATTTCAATAGCTTCACGTACTTTTCGGCTATGATGTATACGCTTGGTTGAGAGGACTTTCGGGTTATGGAGTTCAATCCAGTGGTTAGGTCCGGACTCCAACAAATGCTCGGCCACAGCAGACTTATTCGTTTGACGCTTTTTAACAGCCGTGATATGTTCCTTGACCCTTTCCGTTATGGTGCGTTTGGTTTCCCCAATATAGGAACTACCACAGCTACAATCGATCTTATAAACGCCCGGTGTGTGATAAGGTAAAACATCCTTAGGCGACCTTAGATGACCTGCCACCTTTGATAACGTCATGTAAACGGTTGGTATGGAATACTTATTCAAAAGCGTACCTATTTTGTCCGTTACACCCCTGACATAAGGCAAAAATGCTGGTCGCCTTGCAACATCTGGATGTTTCTTCCTCGGTGTTCGTCTGGGTTGCCGTCTGTTCATTATGTAGCCATTTCTCTTCAGAACCTCCTGAACGTGCGATAGCTCAATTTCTAGAAATTCAGGGTCACAAAGGTCATGTGCTCTGTTCTTTAGAGAATTAACCACAGACTGAAGCTGGCGGGGGTGGTGGTGAGACAGAGCGTTCAAATACCTGTCAGTGTGTGTGGGCTTCCTATAGACAGTGTGCGCCAAAGAACCATCATCTCGACCTATCACCTTCACGTCCAGAAAAGGACAATTAATGGGATAGTCTCGCATCCGTGTATTTTCTAAATTTACCGTCTACTTTTACACATGGCTTGCTAGAGCTTGCCAGGTTATAAATTAATCACTTATATTATTATTATGTTACACTATGTCGTTTCGATTCACACTAGTCACATAGTTGTAGTACTGTAAATATTTTCACTATGAGTATTACAGTATCACGTCATCATTGACGGCGACTGTCACGGGTATTAGCGGAGGCTGGATGACTCTTAAAACTAGCGTTGAGAGGTCAAAGAATATGGCCTTAAACTATGAATAATACGAATATAAATATTATATATTTACATAGATATGAATCTATGAATATCTAGAAGTAGTAGTAGTTAGGTAGGTTATGAAGTCAACTGAACTCCACCAAACAACTTTAAACATATTCTTTATCGATTAGTCGATTTCTATCATAAATATAAAACGAATAAACACGTCAGATATTTTGTTCGGCAAGCCGGTTTTGTCATTGAAAAGGGCATGGCATTAACATTTTCTATTCGAGGTAAATTCTTCGCGCCCACATTTTTCGAATTGACTAATTATTATTATAATGAAATGTAAATCATAAACTGATATCACCGATGCGCCTACCATGCTGTCAGCGTGCGATTAACGCGGACTTACATTCTATCCATCCTGCTGCAGAGAGGCATGGAACTAATCTATACATCATCATCATCATCATCATCATCAGCCTATGTTAGTCCACAGCTGGACGTAGGCCTCTCCTATTAACTATGCGTATAGACGCATTAGGTAGTAAATGCCCATAATCGCCACGCTTGGCAAGCGGATTGGCGACGCAGTAATGTGTCCACTATGATGACGCTGCTGCCCATCATCAATCTTGTAGAATGGTCAGTGACACTTCAATCCCTTAGTCGACTCTTACGACACCCGCAGGAGAAGTTGGGGTGGTGACAAATGTATTCTTACTAATCTATACGCGCGATAGTTTTCTTTAAAGTGTACCACAAGATTGCTCCGGTTGTGGGATAGTGTATACGAATGTCCACGTTAAAGTCACGGTACCGAGAAACGGGTACGTTAGCATTTACTGGATACGTAAAACAGTAGGTATATCGCTGGATCTCATGGTACACGGCTATTATACTCTGGTGACGACCGAATTTCGTAGAGTAGGGGGTTAGAATAGCGAATGCTCGTTTGGTCTGAATGCACCTTAACAATAATGACGAATCCGGGCGGTCAAAACGTAAAAACCTCATGTATAACTTGAACACTCTATAATATAATTAATAAATTACCTACTCTATCGATTAGGAAATAAATAAAAAAACTTGATAGGCCTACTCAAAAAATCGAGGTCAAATTATAAATTCAAGACCATCTAATACCAAAACAGCCGGTAATTAAACGTGTGCTATTTTTTTAATATATTATTACCTTGTAGTATTTGTTCGGAAAATGAAGGCGCATGAGATTAATAAATAAATAAATATCTTGGGACTCTTAAGGTGGGTTTACACCAAACGAGCGAATGCTCATTCTTTCCCCCACTCTACAAAAACAACGAAGTGGTGTAAACCCACAAATTTACATAGTCCCACGGTAAGCTAAATTAAGGCATGTGATGAGGGTACCAAGCGACCTGTAATAAATAGATACATATAAATACTCAAATACATAGAGACAGCCATGACCAAGGAACAAATATTTGTAATAAATAAATACACAAATAATGCTCTCGCCGGGATTGGATCCCGGAACCTCCAGCTTCGTAGGCAGGGTCACTACCAAACCAACTAGGCTGACAAAGGCTGTATAAGCGTGCTTTCCTGCCAAGGGGCCCGTATTTAAAAACCTTGTAACTTGTAATACGAGTGGAAGTCTCTTTTTACCACCATTAATTGGATAAAGACTTCCGCTTGTATATTGTATTAAAGGTTACACGCTTTTGAGAATGAGCCCCAGATTTTGTATCCTCTTTCAGATACACTTCAAGACACTTACAAGTATTTGTAGCATGTAACACAAATAGTAAATACAAATTACCTACTTACAGCTTACAGAAATAATTGCTTAGATCAGTATTTGTCAGCCTCCGTAGCCTAGTTGGTAGTGACCCTGCCTAGGAAGCTGGAGGTTCCGGGTTCGAATCCCGGCGAGGGCATTCTTTGTGTATTTATTTATCACAAATGTTTGTTCCTTGGTCATGGCTGTCTATGTATTTAAGTATCTATATGTATCTATCTATTATATATATCATCGCCTGGTACCCACATCACAAGCCTTAATTGAGCTTACCGTGGGACTGGGTCGACTTGTGTGGGATGTCCCAAGATATTTATTTATTATTTATTTATTTATTTATTTTCTTCTTCAGTGAAGTCCAGTGTCATAAAAAATGGGACGAACCCCGAAATCACGAAAAAGAAATAGTACATTAATAGAGGACGGGAAACGAAGGGTTACAGGCCAAGTAGATATATCTGGCCGAAGGAACTGAGGCCAGATAGGGATACGCGGCCTGTAACCCTGTTTCTCGCCGAGATTTGTATAGTGCTTTTCTCAAACTTGCCATGAAATAAAACGAACTGATTTCGCCGAACCATACTATTTGATTTGTAAATAAACCAATAATACAGTATCGTACAACATTAAAAAAAACATTCTCGCCTAACTTTTTTTTTAATCTGTTTGAAGTATCCTTTTACCTGGTGGTATAGACATTAGTTCTTAGGTTATTTGTTTTTTCTGTGGCTGAACTGAATGTCAAGACATAGTGTCACAATTGGACGTTTCAAAACAAAAGACAGTTTGTTTGCAGTCCTAGGTGTGAAATAAATACATGAAATCTCTTTACATATATTATCATCTTAGCATATGCCACCGGATACATAGTATTTCCGGGTTTAATTTAAAGTAAGTAACATCAACATTCCGTAGCAAGTTTGAGAAAAAATATTTTTCATACAATATGTATTGGTAACGACATTTTGTATGGGATAGTCCGGAGTGCCAGAACATGCTACGCGGATGGCGGGATGCGGCTCATTCCTCAACAATTGGCTGGAGGAAGCACAAACTAACAAACACAAACAGTCATTGAGAACCAGGGGAGAGCCTTTGCCCAGCAGTGGGACTCAATAGGCTAGGAAAAACATTGTATTGATAGCTATAAATAATTCTTCGATGCTTTACAGCTTCGCTGCCTTATACTTAGCGGGCTTAAAGTTGATTCGAATTTGAATAAAAAACACGACAACCGTTAAATTATAATTTATATTATAACGTTAACTGTGAACGTACGGTATCTACACCAGTCAAAGCATTAGAGTAACTAATGGGATTAGATACCTCAATTTGGAACAGGTTTTATACTTTTAGGACCCATATGATCTCATTGGTACACTATTTGCGAAAATCGCCCCTCCTACAGATGTCTAACGTGAACTTCGGAAACTTCGAGCATCCGTCTTTGTTACACTAATGACACCTTTGTTTGAGTGACAGAGAAAACATATTTTCGAGTGAATTTCGGAGTTCGTGGTAGTGGGCTAGGGATTGATTCAGGAGACGTGAACTGGAATGCGATTTTTGAATTTCACCGATGATATTCGAGATCACTGGTGACTAAAATTATCGCCTGTGATTTGATGTCACTGTTTCCCAAATGCCGTGTTTTTTACTCTCACACATTTTTTACCAACATGCAGAAAGTGTATAATCAGTCATGGACAATTATCCTGTTACGTTCCTTTTTATGCAGATGTAATAGTGTCGTCCTTAGTATCGGTTTTTATTTTTCATACTACCTATACCTACCTATAACTCATATTACTTAGGTTCTGTCAAAGCGGTCGAACGTAAAACGAAGTGTTAATATCAAAAACTAAAGTTTTGAAAGATGGCAGATGTCACTAAGTCAACTGTCAAAAATAGTCACACGGTGATTTCAAATCGAGTAGGTGGGGGCACTCGTAAAGCGATATCATAGGTATGACAATTCTAGTCACCGATGACATTTCAAAAATACGAATTCAAAGGAAATCACTTCTTTTCGGTGAGAATAAGTCACTGGTGAGATTCAAAAATTGCAGCCCAAGGCCAGCTACCCCGAATAACGAAGTTTTGGGTATTTTTCTCTGTCTTTCCAACGAAGACGTCATTAGAGCGAGAGAGACAAATCCTCAAAATTCGCTATAGCAAAGCTGAGTATGCATTGTGCTTATAATAAAATATATTTTTCAAAGACAAATTCAGTTGTCAAAATTACAGTTACAATGTACTATTGTTCAGTTTAATATTCCTTTGTAAGCCTCGTGCAAAAAATTATATAAAATCCAGCACGAACATTCGTGACCTAAAATTATTAAAACATAGCTAAATTCCGACCAACCAAATTTTGTTGATAGTTATTTCTCTGCGGTATCACTCATTGTCTGTAATTTAAAAAAATAAGCATAATTTTATTTAGTTTTAATTTGATAGGTTATTTTAATTTTAGTTTTATTTTATTGCTGCAGTTTATTTAGTTTAATTTGATTATTTATTTTAGTTTTAATTCTATTTTAATGATTATTTGTACCGTTTAATATCGGTCATGTAAAAAGCATAATAGGTTGGTACTATTATTTTCATACTTTAAGTATTAGGTATCTCATGTTCCCGAAAATTTGATTTAGTGGTGAATTTGATATTGAATTCAAAAAAACGAAAATATATTCAAGTATCAAAATTCTTAATAGGTACCTACGGGCACCAAGTGTGACCATACAAGCATTTTTTTAATAACCCATCAAAAATACTAGTTTACTACGTGTTTCCAAATGCATCGCCTTTAATCTTTTCTGCTTTTCCTTAAGGTTGACTGGTAGAGAATGCCTCATAGCATTAAGTTCGCCTTTTGTACATTAAACCGTGCAATTTGTGCAATAAAGATTAAATAAATAATTACATAAAAATGTAAGTGAAAATTCAGTTGCACACTCTAATATTATTTCCCTAACTTCTCTTTTTGACGCACTTGTTATGAAAAAAATCGTCCCTTATACGTGCAAAAACTTTTTTTTTACTTGGGCGATTGTCGCCCTCGTTTCACACGGGCTCCAATTTTCACCCTCGCCGGAAAAAAGTTTTCCCGCACTAGTTAGGAAATGTACTATTTTATTTGAATTTGTCAACATTATTGCAGAAAGCACACAAACTATCTCAGTAGAGACACAAAATAATAATCTGTCACAAAATAGGAAACTTATTTAAAAAGCCATTTAACGATTGGTCTTAATTGTATACACCTTAATGGTCACTTAACAATTGGCGATGGTACTTCGGAAATTAATTGACTGTAACAATGAAAATACAGTAAGTGTTTTATTTTGTGGTTACGGTTTTATTACTGTTAAACACTACTTTGAGTGAAAGACGTTGATATACTCATACCTATCACGAAAGTGAAATGCTAATGCGTGAATCAAATGAAAATGAATTCGTTTGTTTATAATAAAATCAATTTATGATTCATTTAAATCAAACATAAAAAAGAATACTTATCTATTATTAATATAAAAACAACCAACCTC
>JALPQI010016234.1:0-23676 GCA_025490895.1 Thaumatotibia leucotreta | reverse complement strand
GGATATAACACTATTATATGTCTATCTATACATAGGTATAGGTAATATTAGTAACGATTTGTAAATTGTATCATCGCAGAATGGCTGTAATCATGATTAAAACTACCTATAAAATTGTCCATTACGAGTTAACAACGTGAAATTCTAAACGAGTGGCGATTTTTTTAAAACACCGATAGGGAGTGTTTTAAAATCGACACAAGTTACGAATTTCGTTATTGCACGTGTCTCGTACGACGTTTTTTAGTACAGATGGCCCTCCGAAGTTTTGAACCTGACTTAAAATGACCCACTTCTCACACTAGAGCCTAAAAAATGCACTATCTGTACTAAAAAAATATAATTCTGCCGGTGTGTGTATTTTTAATAAATAGGAAACGAAATATTTATATTTTTTATTCAGAATAATTAAAGTAATTATTAAAATAATAATGATTCATACTACATTTGTGCCATAACACATAAATCACATAATAAACTCATCTAATGCAGTTTTTATGACATTGTCTCTTTCGCTGTACTTATCTTCCACATGAATGACATGGTCAGTCATTGATTTCCAATCTGAGGCAGTTATACTCGCGAACTTTTTTCATTCTTCTCCAACTCGCATAACTTTTATACCGTATTTTTGACAGCGTTAACTCCTTCAACCTCTCCCAGACCTTCTGGTAAAAAAAAACAAATGACCATTTTAAATCAACCTAACATAAATACAAACTTAAATCTATTATAGTCGATAGTATATTAGATAATGAGTACAAGAAAATTTATTGAATAAAGGTAAGTATCAAAATGGTACTACGTACTAACCTAGGAACACCGATATCGTATGTAAACACTCCATGTTTTTTCCTTTTAAAGCGATGATTTTCTCCTCTTGTTTTTCTTTATATTTACTTATTATAGTACGCAGCAGCTTACGAACATTACTTTTCATAGTATTTTTCATCATAAACACCTTAAAACGTTGCAATTGTGAAAAGCGAGCAATGGGTGTCAAGTCGAACGAAAGGACAGAACATGACGTTTGACAATTCAGCTTGTGATGCCATATCAAAAGTTCCGTAAAAAACTCATTCTCAGCTTTCGTTAGCCAGACTCTAGAAAGAAATTAAGGGTCGTACGAGTATGCAAAAAAAATTGAGGACCTTTAACGGAAAACAAAATATAACGTCATATTTTTCTGTGCTACGAAGATTTTGTGTCACAACTTTTGGCACTGAAGGGCGAGAAAATCAATTATTCTGAGTAATCAACAACACAATCCTATATTTTTAAAACACTATGGGCATATTTGTATGGAGGGTGGACCAAAAACCAACAGAGCTGAAAGTTGTGTCATTAAGTAGGTATTTACATTTATTTCATTTCATTCTATGGGCACTATGTTCAATTCTATTGCAAAATAGTACGGTCAAACTTTACATTAAAATCGCAAAGCATGCAGTATAGCTGCATTTTTGGTATGTTGTTTAAACACCGTAGGGCACTATAAAACCACATTTTGCAAGCAAAAAAAAGTTGTGCTAGCAACGTAGTACGTGAAAAACTGCGATTTTTACAATCATTTTTCAGTTTCTGATTTTTATTAAGAAAATCTTACGTTATTTGACATTATGTGTTAGGAAGCGTTTAAAGATTAATAAATTTCCAACAAGTTGAGCTAACATGCATTACCGTAGGTTTTATAGTTTCAGAGATTCGCGACTTCACAAAGTACTCTTTTTTTGTAAACTAGCGTTATTTTGGGTTTTGCTAACGTTTTTGGCTTAATATCGCCTCACCTAATTACGCTACGAAAAACATGCAATAATGACCTTATGGCGCACTTAATATTCTTTCGTTAAAGGGTAAAATCATGTCATCAAACTTTGTAATTGAAACTAAAAACGCGAAATTCAAAAGGCAGGAGGCCCGCTATCTAAGTTTTTAATACAAATTGCAAGTCGTGTTGCAAAGCTGCAATTTTAGTATATTATATAGGCCCTATAAGGATACATATTACAAGAAAAACAAAAAAGGAATTTCGGCATAGGACGTAAAAAACTGAAAAAATATTGGACTTATTTTAGTTTTCGACGTTTAATTAAAAAAAACTGTTATCTTTTTAACTCTAATTTCTACAAAACATAGAAAGAATATTAAATTTGAAAGGATTTGAGCTACCTTGCATCACCATAAGTTATATAGATTTTGAGATACGACATTTCTAAAAGTGCCCTTCATTAAGTTATGAAAAAATTATGCATGTTTTGAAGCCTCGCATACGCCCAACTATAAGACTTACAGTAATTGTTATCTCAACTTGTTCCAAATTTAATATAGTTATTATCTACAATTACTTTTTTTTCTTAGCGCGAACGTTTTGCCAATCTTTAGTGTATAGCTTTAACGTAACCTAAAATTTGTTTATGTTTTGATAAAAGGACACTATTTGAAATGTCGTATCTCAAAATATATATAACTTATGGTGATGCAACGTAGTTCAAATTCTTTCAAATTTAATATTCTTTCTTAATTTTATAGCAATCAGTACCAAAAAATTAACAGCTTTTTAGTTAAAGGTCAAAAACTAAAAAAAGTCCCAAATTATTTTCCGTTTTTTACGTCCTATGCCGAAATATTTTTTTTTCTTGTAATATGCATTTTCCTAAATACCTATAAGGCCTATACAGGGTGTTTGTTATGTCGTTAGCCAAATTTGGATATGTCATTCGCGATCACCTTTACACAACATTTTTGAAAAAAAAAGTGACACTTTTTTTTAGTTTTTTTTCCCGTTTTTTATCCGGCAAAAACATAATTTGTGGTCACTAGGCAAGTTTGTTTCAATCCGTGCGATTCGATGGCAGACAAAAGGGTAGCAGGTTTGAGTAGTCAAGTCTTAGCCAATCAGGAGTTCATCACAAGCACCGATCAGCCGACGTCACTCACCCCACCATCGGCACTAAGCAATGAATAAAATGTCCTAACTACATGCACACACGATTGTTATTTGATTTAAACTGCCCAAGCGCATACCTACCTGTACCTGCTCGTCGTCATCAACAATTAAATTTGCTTAGAGAGTGCATTAGAATCGATATCTGAGGCTGAGGTAAACCAGTACGCATTTGTATGACGGAAAATTTAAGTTACTCCGTTCTTGAGGTCAAATTATGCTGGCTCGGCTGATCGCAAGATGCCATGTGCCATTTGTACAGCACTCTGTAAACAAAGAAGGAGTGCGCTTGCGTAAACGCGTTCGAGTCAAACTACCCTCAGATCGGCGCGCAACTCAAAATACCCTCATTATTAGTACTGTATGCGATAGACTGATAATGCTGTCTCGTGAGAACCTGCAAGTTAAGCTCCACCTCCATTCCCCACCACGCGTAGGAAACTTGTTACGTACGTTATAACGCATTGAATTAGTTACCTTATGCGGGTTAATTAAAGTTGCACACTCAAACACCCTTTCCAATCTGATTTGGCAGTTATGAGATGATGGGGCAGTACGCAAAGTAAGCAAGTGATCATAGTGACCAAACATTCGTTAGATAATGGGATTTAAAAAAAAATCTATAACAAAAAGGATAATGAAAAATGGATTATTTTTGTTTTACCAAATATTTTTTTACGCCTTTACCCAACACATATTGCAATATGGCTAATGATATAACAAACACCCTGTATAATATACCAAAATTACAGCTTTGCAACACGACTTGCGATTTGTATGAAAAACTTAGATAGCGAGCCTCCTGCCTTTTGAATTTCGCGTTTTTATTTTCAATTACAAAGTTCGCTAACCTGATTTTACCCTTAAATTAAATAATATTAAGTGCGCTATAAGGTCATTATTGCATGTTTTTCGTAGCATAATTAGGTGAGGCGATATTAAGCCGTAAACGTTAGCAAAACACAAAATGTTATCTAGTTTACAAAAAAGACTACTTTTTGAAGTCTCGTATCTCTAAAACTATAAGACCTACGGTAATGAATGTATATTAGCACAACTTGTCGGAAATTTATTAATCTTTAAACTTTCAATAACATATGATATCAAAAAACGTAAGGTTTCTTAAATAAAAATCAGAAACTAAAAAATGACCGCAAATTTCGCAGTTTTTCACGTACTACGCAGCTAGCACAACTTTTTTTTGCTTGCAAAATGTGGTTTTATACTGCCCTATGGTGTCTAAATAACATACCAAAAATGCAGCGATACTACTTGATTTTCGAGTTTAGGGTAAAATGATGTACGATTTGACCATACTAAAACGGAGATATTTGTATTTTAGTCAGAGTAAATACTATGATGAATGATTTTATTTTTTATTTTATTTTATTTTTCCAATAAGTTTCACAGCATAACAGTAAAAACCAAATCACTGTGAACTAAAAAATTACAAAACAAATAGGTACTTAAAAACTATTTCAATTTGGGTGACGACGTAACGACGTGGCTCCGTTGCGTTGTCTGATCTGACGTAGGATTCGGCAGATTGCCCCTGAACTGCCGAAACACGACGCCCTTCGGCCAGAAGTCGGCACTCGCGATGGTGTCCTGCAGCGGGCGCGGCACGCGCACCACAAACGAGCTGAAGTGCACGTAGTGGCGCGACCGCAGCTGCTGCACCCTCAGCGCGAAGCCAGTCTTCCGGCGAACATACTCCACCACATCATCAGGCACAGCGGAGTAATGCAGGCGCGAAACATAGAGCGCCTTACACGGTGTTGCGACCCGCAAGCCGGAATTAACTGGCTCGGCGGTGCCACATAAAGTTTTCCGAGGCGCCCTGCGCGCCTTGCTCTTCTTTTCCACCAGTGTGAATCCCTCCTTATCCACACTGGTGCGATTGGACTTTTCCTTAATCGCAACCCGTACTGCACTTCCCTCAGAAGGCAATGAGGCTCGGTGGGCTGCGACGGGCCTACCGGCGACGTCAGCGTAGCGTAGCGTAATGATGTCTGAACGACTGTGATTTACTTATAGAGTGCGCGCAGAACGCCTTACTCATATAAAATTATCCAATGGAATTCAACTTTGCACCTATAGAATGAAATAAAGTACATAAGCAGACCTTTTTAATGACACTACTCCCAGCTCTGTTGGTTTTTGGTCCATTTTGACGCATAGACCTTTCGAGTCAATGTCAAAAATAAACAAATAACTACATATATTTTTAGGGTTCCATAGTAAACTAGGATCACTTATAGTTTCGCTATGTCCGTATGTCTGTCTGTCCGCAGCATATCTCAGTGGCCGCTAGTACTAGAAATTGGCAACTTGGTACAAGTGGGTCAATCGACTTTTTTCTGTCTGTTATTGCCATGGTTACGGTCGCCTGAGTCACGCTGGGTTTATGCAAAATTATGCTACTTTATTTATGTAAACATGCATACAATCCATGTTTGTAGATGATTCATCAATGAAAGTGTTTATTAACACCAGAAAAATGCATGTTTGCATAGTTTAAGTAGCATAATTATGCATAAAACCAGCGTGACTCAGGCGACCGTAACCATGGTAATAACAGACAGAAAAAAGTTGATTCACCCATGTAGACATATTAATCACACCGACAACCACCCTAGCAGTAAAGTGGGAATGCTTTTATGTGTAATCATATACAGAGTGGAAAGGGACGACGTTCCTTCCCGCTACCGACCGAGTCAACCAACCATTACGATGAACTTTCACTATGGAACCAATATCAAAATATCTTTCAAAAAATGTAACTCCTCATACAAAGTGAGTGATTAGTTAGAGTTCAATAGTATGGAAAAGTCAATTTTCCATGTACGCTTTCGATGTTGGTCCCATACTGAAAGTTCATCGTAATGGTTGGTAGACTAGTTACAGTTACAGTATCGTCAAATAGGCCTTTCAAAAAAAGAAAGGGCCCCAAAATAAAAGTTTTTAAAATTTTCCCCCCTTTACTACTGCCAAAGGGTGTTGAGCTGACTATACCACATAGTATGATGACTAACTTTTCGTTCGTGTAACGATCGAATTTCGTAGAGCAGGGGGATAGAACAGCGAATGCTCTTTTGGTCTGCATGCACCTTAACACAATTGACGGGATTGTGATTTTTATTTTGATTAAGTCCAAATTATTTGAAATCAACCCTTGAAAGAGTAGGTAATTTGGCAATGTACACCGTGTTTTATTGATTTCCGTTAAATAGGACAGGTTATTTAGGACATTAATAGAAGTTGCCTAGTAACTATATCGGCTTTTGTTTAATTCGTAAAAAAAAATTTTTCTTTTTCATACATAATAATTGAAATAGCAAGTGTGAGATAACCTTAAGAATAAGATCTCAGGTGACTCACGACACATGTCAAAATAAGTTTCATTAGGATGTAATAAAGGTTGCAATACACTTGTTCAGTCATTAAACTCATTTTCTTAATAACTCAATAACAGTAAGAGTTAAGGTACTAGTTTCTTAGACAAATTGATTATTTTTGACCTAAATAAGCTTTCCTTTAATTTAACGGAAATCAATAAAAACACGGTGTGTACATATATATACGTGACGTCAATTTTGTATTCGTATTTCATAATTATAAAACTTCATAGTGGCGATATTTTTGATTTAATAGTTCGATAAAACATGGATTTGATTTGCCAGTTTTTATTTTATTTTATTCATAAAATAATAAATAAATATCTTGGGACATCTTACACAAATCAACCTAGTCCCACGGTAAACTCAATGAAAGCTTGTGATGTGGGTACCAGGCGACAATATATATATATCATAGATAGATACATATAGATACTTAAATACATAGATAGCCATGACCAAGGAACAAATATTTGTGATAGGATTGTTTGTACTGTGTTCTTGTCTCGAATAAACGTTTTTCTTCTTCTTCTTCTTCTTCTTGATAAATAAATATGTATATATGTATATGTAAATATGTATTTATTTATGTGTACACAAATAATGCCCTCGCCGGGATTCGGATCCGGAACCTCCAGCTTCGTAGACAGGGTCATTAACAACTAGGCTATGGAGTTTGCCTAAATGCAAATAAATAAAAATAAAAATAGATAATAAAAAAATATTAAGAAAATAAATATTAATTACTATGCCTATTGTATGGATTTTTTTGTGAACCCAATAAAAAAAATATTACTCTTATATTTGTATACGACTCACACTTGACTGACTTACATAAATATTTTTGTTGTAACACGATTCTATGCATGAATACTGCCTACAGGTTTTATCTTGATATTTTGCCCTTTACAAAGGGCCCGAAAGTTCAAGGAAATTAACGGAAAATATTTTTACAGTATTTTAAGGGGATTATAGCGGTAAATACGTGTCCTTACTGTTGTCAAAATAAATTAAATTCGTGTTAGGTAAGTGAAAAAAGTGTATTTTAATATATATATATTTTTTTTAATTATTATAATAGTTTACTAAATATCGTATGGATTTTAATTCGAAGGAACTGTTTGTTGTATGACAATTACTTTTCATAAATAAAATAAATCAATATCACGAAATGTGAAATCAATATAAAAAAATATACCTAATCGATATAATAATCTAGGAGCCTTTTTTAAACATTGCCTACTTAGATATCACTCAATGTAAAAAAATAATTCTTTTCTGAAAATATAACTCTTTATTGTTTTTTTAGGGTAGGTTTATTCGGTTAACACCTGTATTTTAGGATTTCATGCCATTTGAAAATTGTGTGTCGGGCGATTTGACGATTTTCACCCAATTTTTTTAATTGTTTAACGTTTTTATTTATACTACTTTCGGTGTGGCTTTAGTCAACGATGAAGTAGAAATGGGCTTAGATTTTATTTGGTATCATAGCCCAGTTCTTTTAGGACTGCTAGTAGTAGTTTTCATAAATTTTATTGTTTTCGATATTTTTTATGGTTGATTAAAGAGATCAATGTCTAATAACAGCTATTCCCTAATTTCAAATCGCAGTCATGTGATAAATCATAGAAAATTCACAAAAAAGTTTTATGTCTTATTTGGACATCCTTAAGTATCCATAAAACTCACTGGAAAAAATTCTAATATAAATAGTTTTTCTTAAAAAAATATATTCTTAATGGACCACCCCAACCTTCCATACTAAATTCCGAAAACTGAAAACTTTGCATACAGAATATGACCTAGGAAAAATGTGCTATGAGCTTTGGATGTTGTTTCAATTGCATTAAAAATTTGTACACATTATCAAAAAGAGTTAAGAAAGGCGATAATTAAAACAAAAAACTCATAAATTTGTCAGCCTCCGTAGCCTAGTTGGTAGTGACCCTGCCTACGAAGCTGGAGGTTCGGGGTTCGAGTCCCGGCGAGGGCAATATTTGTGTATTTATTTATCACAAATATTTGTTTCTTGGTCATGGCTGTCTATGTATTTAAGTATCTATTATATATATCGTCGCTTGCTACCTACATCACAAGCCTTAAAATTGAGCTTACCGTGGGAGCAAGTCAATTTTGTGTAAGATGTCCCAAGATATATTATATATAAATTATAGTTTCCTAGATTCTCAAAACTTTCAGTGCGACCCTCGTATATACCTAAAATTCAATTTCAGTTTTGATATTTTGTTGACATGGGATGTGAGTGACAGCATTTGCATTTGACGTGGCATCAAAAAGATTAAAGGTCTTTAGTTATATTCGTTTTTGCAGTCGCGCCTTGACTGCTTGTTTAATCTATAAATCGAATATTGTAGAGAATGTTCTGGCAACTACTACTGCTGACATCTGTAGTCAGCGTCCTGTACTACAGATGGTCGAAAAGGAGGCTCTACCAGCTGGCAGTGGAGATACCTTGCTTGCCAAATGATGTCCCATTCATCGGGCATGCCTATATGTTCATTGGAAATAGCGAAGGTAAGTTTTTTAATTTAAGAGTTAGTAAGGATCGTATGGAGAAGGCTATGCTAGGAGTCTGCGGGATCGGATTAAAAATGAGACCATCCACAGCAGAACTAAAGTAACCGAAATAGCTCTCCGAATCGCTAAACTGAAGTGGCAGTGGGCGGCGCACATTGCGCGTAGAACCGATGGCTGTTAGGGCGGGAAGGTTCTTGAGTGGCGGCCACGTACCGGAAGGCGTAGTGTGTGTAGGCCCTCCACAAGGTGAACTGATGACCTGGTGAAGGTTGTAGGAGTCCGCTGGATGCGGGTGGCGGAGGACCGGTCATTGCGGCAATCTTTGGGGGTAGCCTATGTTCAGCAGTGGACG
This sequence comes from Thaumatotibia leucotreta, assembly GCA_025490895.1. Taxonomy (NCBI): domain Eukaryota; kingdom Metazoa; phylum Arthropoda; class Insecta; order Lepidoptera; family Tortricidae; genus Thaumatotibia; species Thaumatotibia leucotreta. Next base: position 14,441 of record JALPQI010016234.1, on the reverse strand, counting down.
TCTTTCGGCTGATATGATGATGATGATGAAGGATCGTTATCTGTGGCAATCTTTGGGGGAGGCATATGTTCAACAGTGGACGTCTTTCGGCTGATATGATGATGATGATGAAGGATCGTTATATGCCGGGTTGTTATATCGCTGCCACAATATTACAAGCTACGAACAAATAAAACATGGAAGCCACACGTCATACTAAATTGCCTTTCAAAAACGGTTCTGAATTTTAATAGTTTACAAGTGTCACCTCTTAATTCAATGCATCACGGTAATGAATTGCAATATCAACCTATACAACCTAAAGCAATTTTTATTTATTATTAATTTATTTAATTTTTTTTTTTAGTTTTGTATTTTTATTTCGTTTTCTATTGGGTATAGGGTAAGAACTCTTGTTTTTTGCTACATTCCTTGTTTATATTTTTTGTTTTTTTTTTTTCTTGTTTTGTATTCTGTAATTTGGGCAATAAAACTTTTTTATTCTTTTATTCTTATTCTTATTCTTTATTCTATAAAAAATTAAACCGCCATTTAAAATTGTTGTGATTGGTCCATTAAAGTTTTGATTGATTAAATTCTATAAACATTAAACATATGTCAAAGATGTTGCGCCGAAATATGCGCGGTGTTAAGAAAAGCGCTATGTCCTGCCCATCTTAGCACAATTGAACAATTCATTTCGGGGGCATTTTTGAGCTGTCGTTAGAAGTCCATGTTATATATGGTTGCAGCTATAATATTATTTTATTTTCAGACCGAATGATGACATTGCAAAAACTAGGGCGCGTTTCAAACCAGCAAGGAGGACTTTCAAGCATTTGGTTGGGTCCTAGGCTGTTTATTTGTAAGTAAACCTTTGACATAACAAATGACACAACCTTTACAAAGATAATCACCAAATAACAAAATTAAAAACAACCAACTTCAACTTCAACCAAGATCCTATCATCTGTAGTTTCCATCATTAGTTTCCTATCATCAAATCCTATTCTGAATCCAAATTCTTGTCATCATCATCATCAGCCTATGTTAGTCCACTGCTGGACGTAGGCCTCTCCTATTAACTATGCGTATAGACGCACTAGGAGGTAAATGCCCATAATCGCCACGCTGGGCAAGCGGATTGGCGATCGCAGTAATGTGTCCACTATGATGACGCTGCTGCCCATCATCAATCTTGTAGAATGGTCAGTGACACTTCAATCCCTCTTACGACACCCGCAGGAGGAGTTGGGGTGGTGACAAATGTATGCTTACTGCCGTCACCACGCGGCACAACCTTTACAAACATGAAAAATTTAAAAACAACCAACTTCAACTGATTTCTCCAAGATCCTATAATCTGTAGTTTCCATCATTGGTTTCCTATCATCAAATCCTACTTTCTGAATGCAAACTCATGTAAATGAATGTAAATTACCAAAAGCGTCACACATGTACCTATAACATTTGAAGATATCCCTCGATTTCTCCAAGATCCCATATTCAGACACCAACTTGGTGCTAACGGAAGCAACTCAAAGTTAAACACATTTGATCACAAAAAAATATATAATCGGTTCACGATTCTCGGAGATATCGGGTAACATACCTACATACAACAAAAAAAAATTCAGTCGAATTGTGATCGTCCTCCTTTTTTTGAAGTTGGTTAAAAAGAGTTATTTATAGGTGTAGTGAGTGATCTATTGTTTGTAAGTCTCTGAACTTAAACTATGAATATTTCATGAATATGTTCTAGCACAGAATTAGATTTGGATAGAAGAAACAAGTTCATTCATTTGTATGGCGGCCGAGCGTGTCATATTTTGTACTGAAGTTGTTACTTGCCTATGATTTTAAATATGTCTCAGGCCCTTGAGTATTCGTATTTTTTGTGTTGTTGCAATTAATATTACTTAAGAAGGCATTATTAATGTTTTTGTTGAGTAAGTCGAAGTCGACTTACTAAATTTGACGCCCGAAAGCTGCAAGCTGCGATGAAAGACAACTCAGTGGTTTTCACTGAGTTCATTTGACACGCTAAGTAGATACGTTTGCTTGATCTATGGTATATATGACATCTGTATGTTCTAGATTGACTTATACACTGTTGTGTCAATAGTACTTTCAAAACTTCTGATCGCCGTTTAATTATATACTACTCGTCAGTAGAATCTAATGAGAAATAAACAAATATGGCTGCTGTCCCATAGCATTTGACGTCTTTCACACATATCGTTCACATAGTACATTACATCAGAGGCCAGGAAAATGAGGATTTCCGGCCAAGTTGGTATATACGAATAGGTAACGAGGCCAGGAATCCGTTCTCACGCCGAGGCATTGTATAGTGTTTTTCTTAAACATACAAAGAAATACAAAAGAAAATAATGACAATGTTGTTGAAATTAAAAAAAACTTGCTTTGCAATCCTAGGCCTGAAAAGTGTTATGTAATTCCATTTCCATCCCAGTGAGTTACTGCGCCCTGAAAGCGATACTTCCGAGTCTATTTTAAGGTGCGTTCAAACTAAAAGAGCATTCGCTGTTCTAACCTCCCACTCTACGAAATTCGATCGGTACACAAAACGTGAATGGTTGATTTCGTAGAACGGGCGCTAGAACAGCGAATGCTCTTTTGGTTTAAACGCACCTTTAAGGAACGTAACGACAATATTTCATTGCATATTTGAGAAATTATTTTTTACGTTAATACTACTAAATATCAATTATTTTAACTAAAAATTCATGTGAACTCAAGGTTTAAGATTTTAATTTCGTAATAAAACCAAGGTTGTGTTCTAAAAGTTCGTGATTATGGAATAATGCTAGTCCTAGATTAGTTTACATTGTTGTTAGAATTTAGGTTCTAGGTACTATATAGTGTGTGGCCTTAAACACGGGAGAAAAATGAAATGAGTGACTTCTTAGACTATCGGCAATAATCCTGTAAAGGTCCCGGTGTTTCAAAGTGGTTAAGTTCGGAGATATTGTCATTCAAAGTTATGGACCTTTAGTACTGGATCTTGGCATCACGATGTCGTAGCTTGTCAGTCGCAAGACATCTTGATAGTGTACCAGGTACGAAGTCATAACAATAATTTTGTTTTTATTTTTACACTAATTTGGTTTTTAAAAAAAATTTACATTTTTAAATGATTCAAAAATGATAAGGGTGCTTAGACAAGTTGCCAATCGCTAGCGCTTCATCGTTAATCGCAGCTAACTGTCTTTGTCGCACTTATATGAAAGAGTGACAGAGAGGGAAAACTACCTTACGCTACTAAGCGCTAGCGATTGGCATCTTGGCTAAGCACCAAGTTATTGATAACTTTTAATTCAAGTAAATGAACCCATAATAATGAAAAATACATGCACAAAAAATTACAAAAAAAAGTTTTTTTTAATTACAATATGTGGAAATGTTATTAATGCACCGTTTAAATTTTCGCCCCGGTTGTAGGGCACACACTGTAGATAGACGATTGGTTGACGTAGGCATACCAAAGAAAAATAGCAAGTTGACCAACGTCTGTGGTAGGATCCGAGGCCATGGTCTCAGTTATTGCGGTTAATGTTAATGTCATTAGGTACGTGTAACTACTATAATAAATACAGGGTGAAACATAAGTCGTAGACGTACGTTTTCGTAACTGGGTAAATCCACAAGACTTTACAGTCTTGAGAGTTACCAATTCTTTTGTATGTTCTCATATTAATTAAGTACATTTAAGGGTCCACATATCTACCTACAGGGCTAGGCTAGACGTATGAAAGCTCAACTTTAATTAATTAATTTTAAAACATACGAAAAAATTGGTGACTCTCGTTACAGTGTTGTGGATTTACCTAACTGGGTCAAAATTCTTTTCGTTTTCTTATTTTGTGTCCCTAAAAAACGTGACGCAGTGGTGATTTTTGTATGAGATGATGTTTTGTTTTCAATTTCTGATTAAAATCTAGCGTGAAAAAGAAATGCAAGTGCACCGGATTTTTTTCTTTTAAGTACTGAGTGGAAACAGTAGCTAAATGCGTGACAGATTGGTATGAAACAGGAAAACGAAAATAATTTTGACCCAACTCTATAAACAATTGAATGCCCCACAAATTATTTAAAAATGGAACATAATTTTATTCATTTTATTTGCTAACGTGATTTTAAAATATGAAAACGGATTGTGAAAACTAATAAAGTCAATAATTTAAGTTGCTACTTCAAAGGAAGTATTTTCAAAACTGAACGTTATGTATTACAATTAACGTTTTAATTTGCTTAAATAGAAATAATTATTTCTTAAAATCATCTTAAAAACTAAAAATAAACCATAAAAATATAAAAAAGCATGTCTATTCTTATATTACTTTCGGGTTAGAAATAGTTGTTGTAGTAGGGGGCAAAGTTGTTGTTTAACTGTCGTGCCAATATTGGGACCAGGATGCTTAGCCAAGTTGCCAATCACTTACGCTTAGTAGCGTATCGTAGTTTTCCCTCTCTGTGACTCTTTCATATTAGTGCGCCAAAGACAGTTAGCTGCCTTTCGTTTACGATTGACGATTAAGCGCTGGCGATTGGCTACTTGTCTAAGCACCCTGAGCTAGCGAAAGATTCCAAAATTGAGCCACGAGCGTAGCGATTGTTTCAAGAACTGGAATCTTGAGCATTGCGAAGGTCTCAAGGCACGAGAGTTGAATAAACTTTACCGCCGTGTAATACAACTTTTTTCCCCTCACTATCGCCAGGAAATATGACTACAAATCTCATGCAAATGTAAAAATTAGAGCAAGGTCAAATTACTTTGCCTCACATGTGAATCAGATGCGTTTTTACCCGCTCGTTTTAAAGGATAAAAGAGCGCTGTACGACCTAATGAGGGGAAAAATGTATTTCTGTTCACGACTCATGTTTCACCCTGTAGTAGCACATATTTTGTTGTCGTCTTCCATTTCGTCGCAGTTGAAAATGAACCGACAGGTGACTTAAAAAAAAGTGCTTAGAGAAGCAGTTTGCCATACGAATCAATTGCAATTTTTTTTTACATATTTAAGGCCTTACTCTAAACAAAACTCACGATGGCGTCAATTCTGTTCATCATCATCATCAGCCTATGATAGTCCACTGCTGGACGTAGGCCTCTCCTATTATCTATGCGTATAGACGCATTAGGAAGTAAATGCCCATAATCGCCAAGCTGGGCAACCGGATTGGCGATCGCAGTAATGTGTCCCCTATGATGACGCCGCTGCTCGTCATCAATCGTTTATCAAATAATGGTTAGTGACACTTCAATCCCTCAGTCGACTCTTACGACACCCGCAGGAGGAGATGTCATATAGGTACCTAAGAAAAACGACCGATATAGTATTAAGTAGTGTGGCTACTGGAGAAAATAAAAAGTACAATCAAAATATTTAGTCAATAAATAATTGGATTTGTTTTCACAATACGTTCAATAAATGTATTTGTTTATTTTTGACCTTGATTTCATTACTATTGCTTGTACTTTGTAGTACGAACATTTACACTGGTTTGGTATTTTGTTCACTGTTCAGCTTATGCCAAAGGTCCCTGACCTTGCCTTGACTATTTTTGTTTTGTTTTTTGACATCAATAGGCCTAACACACTAGGTCAATGTAAACCAATGTTAAGATATTATTCTGGATTGTTACTAAACTTAGTAGTGTAGAACTTAACTGGAAAATGAAGTGTTCATCTGTAATCGGGGTGCATATTTTATCAGCCTCCGTAGCCTAGTTGGTAGTGACCCTGCCTACGAAGTCGGAGGTTCCGGGTTCGAATCCCGGCGAGCGCATTATTTGTGTATTTATTTATCACAAATATTTGTTCCTTGGTCATGGCTGTCTATGTATTTAAGTATCTATTATATACAGGATGTAATCGATAAGTGTTTACAGGCCATAATTCCGTAAATATGGGAGATATCAGAAAACTTTTAACTGATATCGAAAGCACGTTACCCAACGAGTAAAATTACATTAAAAACTTTTTCTAAATAGATGAAATAATATTAAAAATACTAACTTAAAACGCTCCCATACATTTAGTATGACGACTTACAGCCTTAAGGAATGTCGGGTGTCGTAAAAGATAAAACTGTTAGAGATTAGTTTTTTGTACGAATACATTGTACCTAATATAATAATAATACTACCGTTTATGAAAAATTTATGTAACATTTATTCTTAAATAAAAAAACATTCGTATTAAACTAGTTTTTGAATGAACGGTTACGTACTAAATGTATGGAAGGGTTTGAAGTTAATATTTGAGATATTTCTGATTTTATTTCAAAAAAGTTATTAGTGTAAATTTACTCGTTGGGTAATGCACTTTCGATATCAGTTAAAAAGTTTCTGATATCTCTCATATTTAAGGAATTATGGCCTGTAAACACTTATCGATTACACCCTGTATATCGTCGCTTGGTACCCACATCACACGCCTTAATTGAGCTTACCGTGGGACCAGGTCGATTTGTGTAAGGTGTCCCAGATATTTATTATTTATTTTTATATTATATATAATTCGTTATTGTTTGTTTGTTCTTTTTGCAGCCATAACAGACCCCTCATCCATCGAGCTGATCTCTAAAACTTGTTTGGCCAAAGACGAGTACACAATGAAATTTACGCGGCCAGCGATCGGCAACGGATCTATTTTCGCACCAGGTAATTCCATTGTCTTTTTTAATAACACAACAGCAAACATTATTTAACGACAAATTTTAGTTTTATCTTAAACTGATAATCTGCCTCGTGATCGCGAGCGTAACGTCCTGGCTAGCAATTTACAAGTTGAAATACATTCGAATTGAGACTTTAGAAGGCAGTCAATGGGTTGGATGACGTTCGGAAATTTCCAAACTGGACTGCAACGTAACAAATAAGTAAATTTAGGGATGAGGGTGCAAAATTTAAGAATGAATAAAGCAGAGTGGCTGCTAATTTTTGTTAAACGTTCTGAACTATCGCGAAATTTAGACATGCACTTATTCAAAACGATTATAATTATAGATTTAATTAACGTGTAACTCAAACATGTTGAAATATTTAGCTGATAATTACTCGACACGTTTCGATCCATTTAGAGGATCCTCGTCATAGAATACGCGCGACGAACGAAGAACAATAGAATTGTTCATAATGATGAATTTTATTGATGACGCACAATAGATACTTGTAATTAAACTAAGTTTTAATTAAATTATAGGAGGCATATAAAATAAGCATAGGATTATACAGGGTGGTCATGAGTATACTAACATAACATAATCAATAACCCACTAACCTAAACACCTGTCGCTATGTAAGCAAATAATTACGTGCTATTATTCGACCTACTTTACTTTGCCTGTGCGCATTGTCGTTGACGTTGCAATATTTGTAATGTCGAATCTAAAATAAACTGCATAATATGTAAATTGAATATAAATATTTTGTAGGTATCACCTGTTGCAAGTGATAATCGAATTTAATATTTGTCTTTTCTGTGTATGATTTTATTTTGTTAATTTGCTCTTATAATTAGTTTATAATATATCTTTGCCTGAGATACAGGATCTTCCTAGTTCAGGCGCGGCACAACTATAATTCCTATTATATAATAATGTTAGCACTTTGTCATACTAGCTATAAGGAAATTAATCAATAAATTTTATTATTAATTTTATTATTTTTTATACCGAGTACCGACAGACTGAAATGATCTCCGACCATATATAACATGGACGTTTAACGCGTGCTCAAAAATGTCTCCAAACACAATTGTTCAAATTGTGCCAAAATGGGCAGGACATTTGCGCTTTTCATTACACCGCGCATATTTTGGCGCAACATTTTTGACAAATACTGTTTCACTAAGCGCTAACACTATGCCAATCGAAATGATCTGATAGAACTCGTATGCCATTGACACGCATGTGTGACTGAACAGATTGTACTCTTTATGCCAGTGACACAGCATTTGTGTCAAAAACGTTCGTATTTCTATGGCACTGGCAATGGAGGAAGAACTTTTAAAATTAAAAAAAAAAATTAAAATTATTTATTTTCAGAAACACACATTGTACAATATATTTGCAGTGACTCTGACACTAGGCTGAGCCTGTCCTGCCGAGCCTCTATTAAAAATTAGCTAAACAAAAGCAACACGCATGCGAGAAAAAAAAAATACAGTCATGTTGAACTATGTCAAATTGATTAGCAAAAAATTTTTTTTTTTTATACCACGTCGGTGGCAAACAAGCATACGGCCCGCCTGATGGAAAGCAGTCACCGTAGCCTATGGGCGCTTGCAACCCCAGGGGTGTCACATGCGCGTTGCCGACCCAATAAGAACTTGTACACTCCTCTTTTGAAGAACCCCATACTGTAGTCCAACGGGAAAACCTCGGCAGGGAGCTCATTCCACAGACGGACCGTCCGCGGGAGGAAGTTCCTCTGAAACCGCACGGTGCGCGACCATTTAGGTTGCAAGGTGTGAGGATGAGCGCCCAGTCGGTGGCGAGCGGTGCGATGATGAAAAGTGGACGTTGGCATCATGTCGAACAGTTCTTCAGAGCACAACCCATTGTACAGACGATAGAACACACATAAGGAGGCGAAGTCTCTCCTTAGACTTAAGGGTTCAATACCGCCTGTGAGTCTGGGATCGTCGACTATTCGGACAGCTCGTCTCTGAACCGAGTCAAAGGGTGCAAGCTGGTATACAGGTGCTCCTGCCCAGAGGCGACAGCAATACTCCATATGGGGTCTGACTTGCGACTTATATAACAGAAGTCTTTGCCCCGGAGTAAAGTATCCCCTCGCTTTATTGAGCACCCCGAGCTTTTTGGATGCCAGCGTAGCTTTTCCCTCTAGGTGACATCGGAATTGGACGTCGTTGGAAATGTCGACTCCGAGGATCCCAATACTCCCTGACATGGTAAGAGCTGTGTCTTGGAACTTTGGAGCCACAGTAAATGGGGTTTTTTTAGCGGTAAACGCGCAAACTTGTGTCTTTGTGGGGTTGAACCTGACTAGGTTATCCCAACCCCATAACGAGACTCTAGATAAAGTGTTCTCGATGTCAGACACAAGTTTTCCGCGACTTTCCAGTACCACAGAGCGAGGGATATTAGCACGGCCTGTGTAAAAATTAGAAATGAATTACAAATATAATAAATAGGTGGTGTCATGTCGGTTTCAAATAATCAGGATTTTACTAACAAGAAATACATTATTATTTTTATTATGATTAAAGATTATTAGTTAACATGACAAAAATGAAATTGGAGTTCTAAAATTACATTCAATAAATATTCATAATTTACACAAAATCCAAACATAAAGAACAATATTATCTAAACAGGCATATGATTAAAACAGTCATATAATTAAAACAAATAATACTAAAATAATAGAAAATAATAATTAATAACAATTGAGTGGTTTAGATAATGAGCTTTAACAAGTTTTCAGTCTCACAGTAATTCAAAGAGTTCAGCCAGTTCCCAATCATAGCCTTTGCCCTAGCAATATTGCAACTTGATTTAGGCTAGTGGCATAAGAATAAGGTGACTCTGATCACGTATGTGTGTCACTAGCATAGGAATCAGATTTTGTTGGTCACGAACGGCGTGTCACCAGCGTCGAACGTATTAAATAATAATAATATTTTTTTACAGGTCATGTATAAACAAAGTCCAAATATCAAAAAAAAAATGTTTTTTGATTATATTGTTATGTCCGAAAATGACATAAATGGGTCAAAATTCTTTTCGTTGTCTTGTGTCATACCAGTCTGTCACGCTTTTATTTGATGTTTCGACTCAGTATATTAAAAAAATCCGGTGCACTTGTATTTCTTTTTCACGTTAGATTTTAATAAATACATCAAAAATTGAAAACAAAAATCACCACTACGTTACGTTTTTTAGGGACATAAAATAAGACATCGAAAAGAATGCTGACCCAAATATCATATAACGTTTTATACTTCTTTTAACGTCAAACACCCTGTATATGTATACTTACTTACCCCCTTATTCATAAACGTTTGTTAACTTAACAAGGCGCTAATAATTGTTTGTCCCTTTTGCTCTTATGGGCACATTGTTAAGGCCGAAAGGGACAAACAATAGGCATGATGACTGACAAGTCAAATCAGCATCTTTTTTCGAACTGTCAAAACGATCACCACTATGGAATTTTATATGAAATACTCAAAAGTGACGTCACGTGTGAGTACTGTCAAATGACCTAATCTTTTAAGTTCTTTTCAATTTATTAAATAGAAGTTCTGTACAAAAAATACAGCAATCTACGTCTTAGTAATATTTTTTTCGTGTATTGTGTCGTGCATAATGTTAAATAATTTATTTTTACTACAGTCATCATTCCCTATTATTAGCGGCTTGTTAAGTTAACAAACGTTTATGAATAAGGGGGTTAGTACATAACAGTCTATTTCAAATGCTGGATTTTATTACATCAGTACATGAATATCTTGATTTATTAATGAGTATTCAAATCGTTTCAGTAAAAATTTGGCACCCACGTCGTAAAATAAACGCCCCATTCTTCAGCCTGAAGAACCTGAACAAACTTGTTCCAACCTTTAACAAGCACAGCTCGAACATGGTGCAGCTCATGAGGAAGGAACTCGGAAGAGATCTGCCGTTCTTCAACTATATTACTACTTATACTTATGACGCGATTGTTGGTGAGTATTTTTCAAAAAAATTGTACATTTGGATTTTTTTTCCTTTTATAACAAATACTATTGAATACAATTGTTATACAAGGAAATAAGTTTTGTGTTACACACGGGTGCAAAAGTATTTTACTTCTCGTATGCAAACACTCGCTACGCTCAGGATTCTATTTTAGAACCACTCACTTCGCTCGTGGTTCAACTATAGAATCCTTTCGCTTGCTCGTGTTTTGATTTCAAACTCGCGGGTAAAATACAACTTTGCACCCTTGTATAAGAAATAAAGCTAGAGTGGAGACCACGGCTAGGCAAACGCAGCGTAGGTCCACCCACAAGATGGATAGATGACTTTATGAAGGTCGCCGGGACGCACTGGATGCAGTTCGTATCTAACCGGTACATGTGGAGGTCCAGAGGGGAGGCCTATGTACCTATAACATTTGAAGAGATCCCTCGATTTCTCCAAGATCCCATCATCAGACCCCAACTGGGTGCCAACGGGACCATGTTGGGATTATACACGTTCGACCACAAAAAAAAACGGGGCACAATAGGTGATTATTTTCTCTCGTTTTTAGAATCAGCTGGCGGCAACATAGCAAGTCCAGATTATAGTTTTCTGACTGCACTGGACGAATGCATGCACAGTGTGGCCTCACGGATGCTGCAGCCGTGGCTGCATCCAAACTTCGTGTATGAGAGGCTGCCCACGTACAGAACGTTTCAGGGGCATATTCAACGTGCTTACGGAGTTTTAGACGAGGTATATACATTCCTTTACTGAATAATATTACGTACTTATACGGTACACTTCATAATATTTAGGAGGGTACTTACTAATCCTAAAATATGTGTCTGATGTAGCCGGTGGACGTATTGGCTTGGCACCGACTTCAAAGAGATCAGTAGGGTACCTAGTAATCATATTTTATTACAATGAATAGGGTAAAATGTTTAAAGGTTTGGATAGGAAAACCTAAGTGACCCAAAATTATTTTGCACTTTTTAGTTCCAGCGTATTTTTGAAGGCGGTTTTATTTTTATTCATTTCAAATTAGGTCAAAAATTTGCTGTTGATTTTTTCCTTTTACCGTGGGCAGATTGTATAAAAAAATATTATAGTAACTTTCCCGTTCACAGGTCATAAAGAAGAAGAGAGATGAAATAGCTGTGAAAGGACCAAAAGAGATCAACAGTAAGTATTACATTTCAGGTACGGCTGCCATCCGTCTGGGTTTTCCGGGATTTGTCTGACTTTAGACGACGCCCGGGGACACCCAGATCCCAAATACCTCAGTGATTTGTAGCATTTACCGGCGTTGTTGTATAAAAAGTAAAGTCCGGGAAAAGAGGTTTACGCCAAATGTAAGGGTTTTTAGGGCGTTTGTGCACTACACTGACTTTTACCGTCCGGTAGTCCGGTATTTTACGGTCCGATATGCCACGCCATCAAATGTATATAGTAGCTTGTGCACTATACGTAATTTTACCGTCCGACATTTTACTTTTCCCCATTCCGGACAGTATTTTTCCGATCCGAGATGACAGCTATGAAAAACGTGTTAATGCTTGTGCACTGCGTCCGGAATTGCACTGACTTTTATGACTGTCGACTGACTTTTCATGCTACTATGCCGCCCCTCCGAGTAAAAAGACGGACAAGTGCACAAGCCCATCATCCGTTTTTTTCATGCTACTTTGCCGCACCTCCGAGTAAAAAGACGGACAAGTGCACAAGCCAATCATGCGTTTTCTTCATGCCATATCGGACCATGAAAACTCGGTCTCCCGGACAGTAAAATTCATTGTGGTGCACAATCGCCCTTAGAGTCTTTGTTCCAGTTTTGCAAATTTCATTATTGTCCGCCATGGTTCCTCTCTTCCGGACAAAATTACTTGAAGATTTACCTCCATTAAAATAAGCACATTTCTCATTATCTGTCGCATGCAAACAAAAGCCTACTCTTGTACACGTTTAAACCCTATTCAGTAAGAACGAGTGAACGAAAGCGATTAAAATTGTGTAAAGATTAGACTTTTTGCCATCATTATTTTCCATTCCATTTTCAATCGCCTCTACGAGTACACCCCTAGCCAGTTCACGGATACTTTTGTACCCGTGAATGGGTTGCAGCAGAGATACAACATAGCCAATTTCTCCAAAATGTCTCTACGTGTTTGATCCACATACTCACGCAAGCCTATCAAAAGACCAGAATTTAAAAATCAATAAAACTGTAACTTCCAGATAATGATGACAACGAACCATCAAACTTCCTAGACGTCATAATAAAGTCTTCCGGTGGGGCAGAGAAAGGCTACTCCGATTTAGAAATACGTGAGGAGGTGATCGTACTGCTGGTCGCCGGCATCGACACTTCGGCTACTGGAGTGTGTTTCACCGCTGTTCTGCTGTCGAGGTATCCAGAGGTGCAGGAGAAAGTACATCAAGAGTAAGTCCTCATCCCTGAAAACTATAGTACACTTCATATTTTAACGAAACTTTGAAAAAACGGGATGTTGGCGCAGCTTCTTATTATATTTTTAATTTATTTTTCGAATTCGTATCGATACCATTTATTTCGGTAGTAAATATGTATAATCAATTTCATGGTTTTTTCGTCTGATAGTCAAGAGTAAAATAAGTAATTTTCTTTTAGATAGATTTTATTTTTGTCTTTGAATTTAACGATTAGTATAATAAAAGTACATTTTAGTTTTTACCTGGTTCGATTCTCGAATAAAATACAAGCGGAATTAAAAAAAAATCCCTTTATTCAGTTTTCTTTCGTTTAAAAAATAAAGGTATGCCTCCTTTAAATAAAATGAGCCAACTTAACCCTTAAATGCATGACCTTGACAAAAAGTTATTCAAATTTGAATTCTGACATGCTGTCAATAGAGTCCAGAATACATGATGCATATATACATCACTATGCATTTAAGGGTTAAGGATTTAAGGTAGTTTCCCTCCAGTGCCCGACTTATCTTTCCACGCTGTATACGGAGTGTTCGAGGTTATTTCTGACTCAGGAAACACCCTGTATAGCCTTTAGCTTTATATGATAGTCCAGCCAACAAAGTCTGTGTTTTCCTTGAGCATTTCTTACCACGATCTACTAATGCTATTCAATTTAGGACCTAATGTGAACCGCAATGTGTCATTTCCATAAAATAACTGTCAAAAACTGACAGGCTGCACCTAAACTGAATCGCATTTAGGAGATCATGGTAGCCAATTAGGGCACGAGGCATAGATATATGAAAGAGAGAGATTTGTAACGAAGCGAAATCGTAATGAGTCTCGGTGTCTCCGAGGTCGAGCCTTTGCCACGCTGTGATTGGCTAAAGCGCGGAGTGAAGCACGGCACTAGAGAAGAGGCTACGTCGATAAATTATTATCCATAGATATTTGATAAGGCCGGAATATTCAGAAAAAAATTAAAATCGATCTATCATTCAATAAGAAATAAATACATATTAAAATATCGCATTGAACGATGTATCTAATCTTTATAAACATGTATTTGAATATGAACAAAGCAATTTATTAACGACATTATCATAATTGTGGCTGAGAATCAAATGAACAAATCATTATTTAGACGGTTGTACCCTTAATAAACAAAATCTTATCTTCCGTTTCCGCGATGGTCACATATTTAAATAAAACAATTTCAACCTTTGACAACGGTTATTGTAAGAGGCTCAAAATAATGAATATACGCGATATAATCTATTTATATTG
>JALPQI010016233.1:0-19178 GCA_025490895.1 Thaumatotibia leucotreta | reverse complement strand
GTTATGTCGAAATCCAGTCCCTAGAGGGTGCAATGGGGGTCAAAAGTTTGTATGGCGAAACAAGATTAGTTGGACTATTTTGTCCGAAACTTCGTAGGAGTATTCTTCAAACTAATAGATAGTTGGACTATTTTGTCCGAAACTTCGTAGGAGTATTCTTCAAACTAATAGAGTAAAGATATGTTGCAGGTTTTTTGAAAATTTAACCCCTGAAAAAGGTAAAAAGGGTGAAGAAGTGAACAAATCAATTTGGGTAGCGTTTCTATGGTTTATCGGGACGTAGATCACGAAAACAATAATGATTTAAAAATGTAACGCGACAGACGTGAAATACTATGTACACGGTTATGGTGTGATGGGGTAAAATTCGAAAAATATCAATATAATTTTATTATTTATGTTTATTTCTGGTTCTAGAGATTCCAAATACGAGTATAGCGCGTAGGTTTCTTTGAGGGTGTAGGGGTGCTCTTAAAAAGGTTAAGTCAAAATCCACTCATTAGAGGCTGCAATCGGGGTCCTAAGTTTGTACGGGAAACTTGACTATTTAAACTGTTTTATCCGAAACTTCACAGGAGTATTCCCAAACATAAATGACTAAAGACATGTTTTAGGATTTTTTGAGAATTCAACTCTTGAAAGTGGTAAAAAGGTTAACAGTAAAAAAACAACATGGTTATCGTTTCTATAGTCTATCGTGTCGCTGTACCGAGGTGTACGTGAAATACCTTCTCCTCTGTTATGGTCTCATATACGGGCTTGCGGGTTATGAGAGGGGTATCGTTTTTGTGTTTATTTCTGATTCAAAAAATTCTAAATACAGCATGTTAACCAACGTTAATAACCTTTTAAGTTTTCCTGAGTTTTCACGCGATAGTAATCAAAAGTACATATATCTGTGTATCCAAGGTTTTTTTATAAAATCAAAACAGCCGTCATCATAAATTTCGTCATTTTTGATCCAATTGTGTCAATCGATGTATCGGGATCCCAGAGGTTCTTATGAACAAACTGCAATAAAGGCTGCCTATTCATTTTCGATATTGTCCGTCATAAAAATCGGTGGTAATCTGAAGTTCTGACTGATCTGTTCATCATAATGAAGCAGAAGTCAAAATTGCAAGAAACGGTAACAATCAAAAACTTACTTCAAATGTTAATTAGCTCGGCTAATTATGGTCATCTTTGTAAGGCCTGGGAAACGACAAATGATAGTTTATCATCAAAACACAACAAACACCTATGTGAATGTATGTAAACTTTTAATGATAAAAAACATTTGTCGGTTACCAGATGGTAAAGATGACCATAATATGATAGCGGATTTTGATAATAATCGATATCTGAATTGTCAAAACGTTTCAAGTAATGAATTTGAGGTCAAATTTGCACAAAATGGTCGGCACCTTGAATTTATTTAGTTTGAATCCGACCTTAATAAAAATTGGTATCTTGGATCCAAGGGGGTTTTACATAACGATCTAAAATTTCTAGAACTTTGATTTAATATTGATAAAAATCGATACCGAGAAGATGAAAAGTTCTTCATATGGAATTTGAAGTCAAAATTGCAAGAAAAGTGCGCCATCTTGAATTTAGGTCTTAAGTTTAATACGACCGTGATAAAAATTGATAGAACGCGGCCGAACCGTGGGTAAAAGCACCATCCGCCACACTTAAATCGGTTAAGGCAACCGCGAGATAATCGCGGGAAAACATTAACACGCAGTGTATAGAGATCAGAACGCGGGCGAAGCCGCGGGTAACTGCTAGTTATAAATATTAGATGTCATATACCAAAGAAAAACGACCAAGATCACCTATGTCCGAGGTGGGGGGGCAATATGTTCAAATTGTTGTTATGGTAAAAAGTCTTAGACTAAAAAAAAAGAAAAAAAAATACAATAATTATCGACTTTTTATAATGTTAATAAGGGGGTAATTATGAATAAGGGGGTTACTTTTTATCTCGTACTCACGTTTTGGTGCGAGCGAGCCGGATAGCACACTCGTACATGAGCCGTACCATAACTTTGCAAGTATCGGTAACGTTAGGTTTTACTCGATACGTAAAGCGGGCAATCAGCATCACGTTTGCTCCAATATATCAGTGCGAGCCCAATAGAATTTTTTTTTTTTTTTTTTTTTATTAAATTCTTAAACAATATTCATTGTATTAGAAATAATAATAATCATAATACCTATTAAAAAAAAATGTCAATCACAATAAATACAAATTTACATGAATATAAAAAATGCTAGTACCAAATTACAATAATATCACATCACACTTTAAGTTTGCGATTTATCAAAAATATTGTCAATACTGTAATAGCATTTAGCCAATAAAAGCGACTTTAACTTACGCTTAAACAAAATCCAGTCCATAACGACTTTAAGATCAGTGGGCAGCTTATTAAATAAGGTCACTGCCTGATATCTTGCACAATGTTTTGCTACCTGAAGTGTCGGACAGAAACTGTACTTGATATTTTTCGTTCTTGTGGCTAAGCGAGACTCCTGTTCTTCAGCAGTATTATGTTTGGAAATATCTTTGACAAACCGTGTAAGAAGAATGAAAACGTATAAGCTGGGGCTGGTGAGAATACCCAATTTCACAAAGTAATCCCGACAGGAGCCTGGAAGTGGTAAGTGCACCATTGCTCGAATAGCTTTCTTCTGGGCCACTAAACTTCTGTTGACATTATATAAAAAACTGTTTCCCCAAAACCTTATGCTATACCGCAACCTGGATTCTACTAGAGCGTAATAGACAATTTTAAGTTGCTCTATACCTAATACGTCTCTGAGGCTTCTTAGGGCATAACATGCAGAGTGGATAGATGATTCTATTGCCTCCAACTCGCGCTTCCAATTTAGATTGCAGTCAATGAAAATTCCCAAGAATTTCACGTAGTCAGCCGAATTTAAACAAACTTTGTCAACAGAAACGTCCAATTTATCGGTTTTCTTTGTGTTTTGTTTAAATAACAATACCTGAGTCTTGTCTGAATTCAAGCGTAGGTTGTTGCAAGAAAACCAATGAGAAAAAACAGAAATAGCCTTATCAGTGTTATTATTTAGCTCAACCATGCTTTTAGCGGATATAACTGCATTGGTATCATCAGCAAAGATAACCAAAGAACAGCTTGGTACTGAAACAGACACGTAGTTAACTAGGTCATTTATAAATAGGAGGAAGAGTATGGGGCCCAGAATGGAACCTTGTGGAACCCCTCTATTCACTCTAACTAGCTTAGATGTAACTGGACTATCAACTTTACAACCACCACTAATTTCAGCATTATTTATTTCGACATATTGGTTCCTATTTTGGAGATAGTTGGCTAGGATACAATAAGCATTTCCTGTGATCCCATAAAACTTAAGCTTTGCCATAAGGATCGAATGATCTACCATATCAAAGGCGGAACTCAGATCAAGGAATAAGCCTGCAACCCTATTACGATTGTGTAATTTTGTGATGACATCATCGATAAGGGCATCGACAGCATCTACTGTTCCTATATTCTTTTGGAAACCGAATTGTCGCGGGTTGATTACATTGTTCCCGTGGAGGTGTTTTAAAAGTCGTGATTTAATTAACTTTTCGAAGATCTTTGAGAGTATTGGCAGAAGCGCTATAGGCCGGTAGTTTTTTGGATCACTCTTTACACCTTTTTTGTAAACAGGGAGAACTCTAGCCACCTTAAGTTGGTCAGGAAAGACAGCTTGATTAAAGCAATTATTAAAAAAGCATGCAAGTGGCTCAGCCAATATGTCGATGCAGTTTTTGATAACCGAAATTGGCATTTCGTCATACCCGCAGGATTGTTTGTTTTTCATGTGTTGTACTGTCTTTAATATCTCTGCTGGTGTAATTTTTTTCCACGTTATGTCCTTGTATTGCCTACTATTATTAAGATGCAGGCAGTGAACTGCAGCATTTAAATCACCAGTACTTGGAGCACTAGAAAGGTCAAACTGCGTTGAAAAAGCGTCAGCGATTTCTTGAGGATTTACTATGGTTTTGTTATTAATTTTCAAGGACAACTGCTGTGGATTATGCTTACGTGATTTATTTCTACACTTATTAACGACATCCCATATGCCTTTAGAGGAATATTTAGCCTTGGAAATTTTAGATTGGACAGCTGTCCTTTTAGCAAAACTTATGACTTTCCTATATACATTAATATACTTGGCCCTATATTCAAGAATAGACGTGTTACAGTTTGCTTTATTGACATTAGTAAGAACTCTTTTCATTTTGCTTGATGTCCTTATACCTCTGGAAACCCATTCAACATGATGCTGATTGTCCAGTCTGATTCTTAGTTTCTTTTTTATGAATGATTGACGGAACTGTTTAGTAACTGTCTTAAGAAAAACATTAATGCCCATATTATGCCAGTTTACATTCTGTATTTTTTGTCTAAATATCCCAAAATTTTGGATGAAAATATCCTTTTCTCTGTAATAAAGATTGAAGAGTCTCCTTTGTGATATTTATTAAAAGATTGCACATTAAGATCACAGATAATTGCAGCGTGACCATCTGCTAACCCATTGTGATCAAATGCGTTCATCATTTCAGCCATAGGACGTCCACTGCTGGACATAGGCCTCCTCAATAGACTTCCACTTTGGCCGGATGGATGCGACCTGCATCCACCGAGTCCCCGCAACGCTGCGTTTGCCAGTACGTGGTCTCCACTCGAGTACCTTCTTGCCCTAATGGCTATCGGTTCTTCGAGAAATGTGCCCTGCCCATTGCCACTTTAGCTTGCTTACCCGATATGCTGTCGGTAGCCATCGTTCGCTTACGGATCTTCTCATTCCTGATCCGGTCTCGCAGAGTGATTCCATTCAGCATAGCTCTCTCCATAGCTCGCTGAGTGACTCTGAGCTTCTTTAAAAGGCCCACAGTTAAAGACCACGTCTCGGCCCCGTATGTCATCACCGGCAACACGCACTGGTCGAAGACTTTTGTCTTTAGGCACTGAGGTAACTTAGATGAGAAGACATTTCGCAGAAATAGAATGCGTTACGTATCGAGTAAAACCTAACGTATCCTTTACTTTCCAACTCATGGTAGGGCTACAGGGTGCTTAGACAAGTTACCAATCACTAACGCTTAATCGTCAATCGTAAACGAAAGCTAGCTACCTGTCTTTGTCGCACCAATATGAAAGAGTGACAGAGAGGGAAAACTACGATACGCTACTACGCGTAAGCGATTGGCAACTTGGCTAAGCATCCAGGACAGAAAGTAAGTTCGGGTTAATAGCGCAGTGTCAGCGGCCCTACCGCGAACTACGAAATTCGCAAATTTCGAGGATTCGTCTCTCTCACTCTAATGACGCGTTCGTTGGAGTGACAGAGAAAAATCCTGGAAATTTACGAATTTCCATTTTCGCGGTAGTAGACAGTTCTTCTGTGCTGCAGTGTTATTCACTAAGAAAACCGCCTTGCTGTCAGCGCTGTGTCAGCGCTGCGGCAGCGTCGAGCCTAAAAATGGTATTCACTAATGTAGTTTAAACGACACTAGTGCTCGGCAACGAATGCAGCGTGAGCTGGAACTACACTGCGTCGAGAGTTTGACGTTTAATGTATATATATTGGCCACAGCATCTATCGCAGATGATTGTTGCAGCGTCTAATGTTATCCTACGCCATAGGTTGACCGCAACGCTTTCGATGGCTATATAGCCCTAATGCAGAGCGACATTTCCTGCCGCAACGTTCACAGACATGTTGAGAGTCCTGTGGAGGAGGCCTTGCCCTCCGGATCTTTTTCTGTCTGAGAGCCTCCAACCAGTCAACATCGTGCTTCTCCATTCCTTTTCTGAGGTCACGCCGCCATTCCGGCCTCATTTCTGCTTGCCTCTCCCAGCTTTGGGGTTCTATGTTAAAACAGACCAGGTCCCTTTTGCAGCAGTCTTTAAATCTCAGGAGAGGACGACCAACAGGCCTCTTGGCATACGCAACCTGACTCAGCATGACCTGACGTGGCATTCTGGTGGGGGCCATTCTGTGTACGTGACCAAGCCAAGCAAGCCTTCGTTGTTTCAAAATTGCTATTATGCTGGAGCAGCGTGTTTTAGAAAGTACCTCTTGGTTGCTCATATGGTCCCTCCATGATACCCCGAGAATGGAGCGCAAGCAGCGCATGTGGAATGCATTTAGTTTCCGCTCTTGTTTGGCATATGTAGTTAGTGTCTCTGAAGCATACAATAAAACACTTAGGACGCAGGTCTGATAAACAAGAACTTTTGTGTTTATTGTTAACTTCCTATTCCTCCAGACACGCGAATAGAGTTTCCCGAATGATGTCGATGCTCTGCCAATCCGAGTATCCAGTTCTTTGTCGTTAGACAACGTAGATGTTGTGGTCGAGCCGAGGTAGCAAAAGTGATCTACAACTTCAAGGATGAAGCCATTAAGAAGTATGGTTGGAGGACGATCAACTCCCTGTACCATGACAACCGTTTTTTTCGTGTTCGCGCTCATCGAGAATAGATCACAAGCACGACTGAACCTCGTTACTAACTCCTGCAGGTCTTCTTCGGTGTTAGCGACAAGTGCAGCATCATCTGCATATAGAAGTTCGCGGGTAATAATTTCCAGGCGTTTATTTTTTGATTTCAGAAAATTAATATTAAACAGCCTCCCATCCTCCCTCGTATGCAGATGAACTCCGACATCGCAGTCTCCAAAGGCAGACATAAGCAGAGCCGAGAAAAATATGCCAAAAAGAGTAGGTGCCAGCACGCAACCTTGTCTAACTCCACGGTTAACGGGAAATGGAGACGAAGAATCACCATCGTAAACTACGGAACCGAGCATGTTCTCATGAAAGGCGCGAATTATGGATAAAAGTTTGGGTGGACATCCAATCCTGTTAAGCACCTCAAATAGACCCTCGCGACTTACAGTATCAAAGGCCTTATTAAGATCGACGAAGGCGATGTATAAAGGGACGCATTGCTCCCGACACTTTTCCTGAATTTGACGCAGAGTAAATATCATATCATTTGTCGAGCGACCTGCGCGAAATCCACATTGCGCCTCTGGGTAAATACGAGCTGCAAGTTTCTCCAGCCTTTTCAACACTACTTTTGCAAAAACTTTCCCAGCAATACTTAGTAGCGAAATTCCACGGTAGTTATTACAGTCACCTCTGTCCCCCTTGCCCTTGTATAGAGTGACTATATTTGCATTTCTCATATCACGTGGAACTGTTGCCTCGTCCCAACAACGCAGTAACAGAGCGTACAGAGGAGATGCAACACACCCAAGTTTTAAGAGCTCTGCGGGTAAGTTGTCACTGCCAGTGCTTTTGCGTAACTTCAGGCTAACAATTGCAGAATGGAACTCATCACCCGATGGAGGGTCATCAAGAGCAGTCATGGCGTCAAAAGGAGGTAGGTCTTGGAGAGCATCGGGCGAGATGTTCACAGGTTCGGAATACAACCCAGCGTAGTGCTGCTCCCATCTTTCCAGCTGTTCTGCTTTGTTAGTGATCGGGCGGCCTTCGCTATCTTTAATGGCGGCACGCTTTCGGCTCGTCGGTCCTATGGCGCACTTTATACCTTCATACATCCCTCTGAAATTACCAGTATCACGGCAGTGCTGAATTTTTTGGCACAGATTGATCCAGAACTTGTTTGCGCAATGACGACTGATGCGTTGAAATTCAGATTTTGCAGACTTATAAGCCGCCTGCTTCGCGCTGCTTCCGGGATCACTTAGCAGACATAAGTGAGATGCTCTCTTCTTCTCTATGAATGGTAACAGGATGGCTTCACTTTCTGAGAACCAGTCTACGACATCCTTATTTTTTATGCCAAACACACTTAAGGCCGTTTCGGTTATCACATTCTTTAGTAGCTGCCATGCTTTTTCGATAGTATCCATGTTATTGATGATATTTCCAGTTAGTTTCTCTTGGATTTCTGCAGAAAACTGAGCATACAAGTCCTTGTCTAACATGGCCCTGGTGTTAAAATGAATCTTACGGCAGTCCTTTCTGCTCGAATGGATCTTTTTTGGCAAAAGGCGAGTCTTAGCCATAATTAAGGAGTGGTCAGTGTCGCAAATCGCACTGTGGTATGTACGAGAGTTTAGGACATCACGCAAGTCCCTCTTTCGTGTAATTATGTGGTCAAGTTGGTGCCAATGTCCCGAACGTGGATGTTTCCATGACACTTTGTGGGCAAGCTTGTTTTTAAAATACGTGCATGTGATACAAAGGGAATAAGTCGCACATAGCTCCAATAGTCGCTGACCATTGTCATTTAAATTCCCAACTCCATGCCGGCCCATGACCTCAGGCCAATCATGGGCATTACTCCCGATCCGGGCATTAAAGTCACCTAATATTAGGACCTTATCAGACACGCGAACATTATCAAGAGAGGAGCGCAAATCATCGTAAAATTTATCTTTGACCTCAGCCTCAGTTTTCAAGGTTGGAGCATATGCGGAGATGATTGTAGTAAAGCCAGAAGCAGTGTGTAGCTTTAATACCATTATACGTTCCGATATTCCTGTAGGAGGCTCTATGCAACCAAGAAGAGAATTCCGAACCGCAAAAGCAACACCATGCTCGCGCCTCTCATCGGGACTCTTCCCTTTCCAGAAAAAGGTATAGTTATCTTCGCGCAGACTGCCTTCATCAGCCAGACGGGTTTCTTGTAACGCGGCTACATCAACCCGAAGCCGCAACAACTCCCTGTCTATAATAGCAGTTTTCCTCAGCGTCGGACTATCGACTTCATCTTGTTGCGAGGATTCAATACGTGGCAACATAGTCCTAACATTCCAGGTTGCGAATCTCGTTAAAGCCAGGGTCCTAAATCTAGTCTGGTTAATATTATTTATATTTGTATTGACAGGTGTTGTGGTAACCCGATTTTTTACAGAAGTTGTGACACACCTGCCGCTCCACACACCTATAGAAGCTTAAATCGGGGGACGGACCAGTACCTTATTGGCCGGGGGCTGCCCAGCTTCGGCAGGCGGTAACTGATCAGTTAGCCGCGATGGGCTATCCTACCGTCAAGAGTCACCCCTGGCGCCTGCACATGACGCCCATTAGCGCAAGCTTATCACCGGTGACTGTGACTCCCCGTGTTGATTTCCACGCTTTGTTAAGGCGTGGGTGAAGTGTCCTCTTCACCGACGCTGCATCGCCTGGGACGCAATTTGAAGACACTATCTAGCCCAACAATCATGACTCCCTCTCGGCCTAGTCAGCTTGACCCACAGGAACGAACAAGTCATTACGTGTGGAGCTGATTCAGCTGCAGGAGTTGCCGACTTGTTCGGGTTGGACCCTACTGTCGCCTACGGTACTCCAGATCCGTTGCCCCGTCCGCCAATGCACACCGTACCGAAGCCTGTCCTCTCCGATGACATTGCCGTTGAGGTCTTCACCCGTAACCCTGGGCAGGGGACCGCGTTATACCCCGCAGCACTGGGTTTAATGTACGAACTTCGTATTCTCTAACGAAAAACAGCGACGCACTCGCCCACAACTTCGCTCACAGCCTCGATTCCTAATGTCAAATCAAACAGCTAGGATTTTAGACAAGGCTGTCTCGACGTCGAGCTCGTTAACGAACGCAGTGTCGAATGTGTGAATAAGAGAATAGCATAGCTGTGTGCTAAGTGAGGAGAATCACAACGCATAAGATTATTATGAAAATTGATGATCGTTGCAGGTCGTTCCAATAAGTTGAAGGATTAGATTCAATCCAGTATTCTTAGAATTTACTGCTTTATAAAGCTAGCTTAGTGGGTTTCAACTTTTAATGGAAATTTGCGGCAATAATCGATTTAATGCTAATATTCGGTTGAAGTTATTAAAGGCATAATCTTATGCCTTTAATAACCTTTGCCTTTTATGATATCTGATACTAACTAATTAGAGAAACCCGTAACATATACAAATAATATGCCGAAATTAAGTGCCGAGAATACGAAATAGTAAAAGTGGAATTGTGTGTTTATAACCCCACAGGAATTACCTGTTACAACATTATTCAGTAGAAATTAAAAAAAAAATATACACAAATATTCAATTCTACATAAAAAATGTAACCATGGTGACTGACGCTATCTCGTACGTATTTTTGAAATATTTTGAGAGTTTATATTATATTTGTAATTTTTATATTTATTAATTTAATAACATTGCGACGTTCGTAATTAGTTGGAAATGTAAATCTGATTACGAATAGATCCCAAGAATCTAAGTTGACAACGAATTATCTTGAATACGTAACTAAAAGTATAAATCCTGACTATAAAAATAAATTTATGTATTGAACATTTCCATACATTATTATGGTCACAGTGTTTGCGCTGCTGTTTCGGTTTGAGGGTAAGATAGCTGGTGTAATTACTGGCATAGATCGAAGTCCTCAGGGTAGGCAGCGCATAGGCGTTTTTTTATCACTATGTCCATGGCAGAACTCAGTTTTCTACCTTCGTCACACATAGGTAAAAAAATAATAATAACCACTAAATTATTAAAAAACCGACTTCAACCGTCTTCAAGATCCCATCATCAGACCACGACTTCGTGCCAACGGGACCATCTCGGGTTTATACTCGCTCGATAAAAAAAGTATTTAAAAATGTCACAAGTTTCGAGTAACACCCAAAAACAACAGTGTGATTGAGATCCTCTTCCTTTTTTGAAGTCGGTTACCAAAAGCAAAAGTCGCCATAATCTAAGCAAAATAAGCTACGAGTACATAAAGTATATTCCAACGACGTATTGTGTGCTGTTGAAGTTTCTCGCGTGGAAAATTACATCATTACAAAACCGAAATAAAAAGTAAAGTGGCGCGCTTCGTAAAAACACTTTATAGGAAGGCATTTTCTGTCGGAGTTGTTGAGAATAATAAATACTCGTAAATGGGCCAATCAACTTTTCGATCGACATAATTTTCTGTCTACTGCGTTACTTTTCATGAACCTACAAATGTACTTCAATTAATACTATATTCAATTAATATATATTTACAGTGAAAAGACTAGCGAAAAGGTGTTGAATTCAGTAGGTGAGACAAGAAGCTTTTGAAAACGATAGAGAACAGAAGAGGAAACATGTTGGGGCACCTGATACGTCATGACGACTTCAGAAAGACTATAAAACATTGGAAAAAGAAGAGAGAGAGAGGAAGGCCAAGACGCGCATCTTTAGATCAAGACAAAGAGAAAGTTAAAATCGTGACGTATCAGAAGCTCAAAACAGTAGCAGAGATAAGGACAGCGTGGCGAGAACTCCACCGACAAGAGCAAAGCTCTTAAATTTGTGATGATGACAATGAAAAATAGTTGAAACCTAAACGTATCGTAGTGAACTTGTGTGGGGCTTAATGCATGTAGGTACAATTTATAAGCATTTTTTCTAGCAAGCTTGATGAAATTGTCACCTGCGTTAGGGGACAAAATAGTGTCGATCGAAAAGTTAATTGGCCCAAATATGACACAAGTTTTTCACGCCGTGTGGTGGCGGCAGTAAGAATACATGTGTCACCACCTCAACTCTTCCCACGGGTGTCGTAAGAGTCAACTAAGTGAGGGCAGCATCACCTAAATATGAGTTAACTGCGAATCTTAATTGATAGTTAAGTATCAATCAAGTCATCATCATCATCATCAGCCTATGATAGTCCACTGCTGGACGTAGGCCTCTCCTATTAACTATTATGCGTATAAAAGCATTAGGAGGTAAATGCATATAAACGCCACGCCAGGCATGGGCACGCGGATTGGCGATCGCAGTAATTTGTCCACTATGATGTCGCTGCTGCCCATCATCAATCTTTTATCAAATTGTTGTCAGTGACACTTCAATCCCTTAGTCGACTCTTACGACACCCGCAGGAGTTGGGGTGGTGACAAATGTAAGTATTCCTACTGCCGCCACCACACGGCTGAATCAAGTCATAATTAGTAGATTTATTTTCGAGATTTCTTGGTTGTCTTTATAGTGAAACTTGCTCAGGGTGACCATCCCTAGTACCCAGTTCACTCTGGCTCCACGACTCAAATGCCACCCTGTATTTATCTAAACACTACCCTGCATCCTTCCAAAACACGTCCCCAATTATGTGTCAGCACCGAACCGCTGCATAATGTATAGAATTTGAGGCAAACTCCGAATCCGTATGATAAAATATTAACACAATGACATTTGAAATTCGGGAGGCACCGCAAACTATTGCTACTGCCGATGCCTACGTTACTGCGGTAGGCTGGGTTATTTGATAACATTTCAAATAATCATCATCATCATCAGCCTATGATAGTCCACTGCTGGACGTAGGCCTCTCCTATTAACTATGCGTATAAACGCATTAGGAGGTAAATGGCCATAATCGCCACGCTGGGCAAGCGGATTGGCGAACGCAGTAAATGATGACGCTGCTGCCCATCATCAATATTTATCAAATAGTGGTCAGTGACACTTCAATCCCTTAGTCGACTCTTACGACTTCCGCAGGAGGAGTTGGGGTGATGACAAATGTATTTCTTACTGCCGTCACCATACGGCACACTAATAATATATCATTATAATCAGTCCATTTTAGATATGTTCTGTGATTTTAGTCCACTACTGGACATAGGCCTCTAATTGCCACGCTGGGCAAGCGAGTTTGCGATCGCAGTAGTGTGTCAACGGTGGGTCATCAACATCAAAAATTTAAGGGTACTTGATGAAATGACAAAGAAAGTATAATTAGCGATAAACATTACCGAATCACTAAATAAAAAACCGACTACAACCGATTTCTCCAAGATCCCATCATCATACCCCGACTTGGTGCCAACGAGACCTCGATCTCGGTTTGTATTCAAGTCGGTTAACACATTGAGCGCGGAAAACTCCCGAGGGGAGTTCTCTGTGGGAGGTCCATTTTCGCTACAAAGCGGAAAAATCACGGGATCGGCTACGAGCGTAGCGCGTAGCACTCGTCCGCAATGAAAATGTTAAATTCTCTTAACACTTTCACTAATTATCGAAATTGGTTGATGTGATATAGAGTTATTCATCCATTTGTCGTGCACATGCTGCAAAGGAGGATGGGCAAAAATATATGGACCCTGGCCTAATAGCCAATAACAACAAACTACATATTTTTGGAAAGGATGTTTTGTATTCTACAATTTTTGTTTAGGCAGAGACGATCTAACAGCTGTGAGAAAAAAGTTATAGCTAAAACAATCATTTACCAATGAGACATTAATTTCGTAATATTCACCTTTGAATATTTTTTAGACAACATACAATGATCCTTAAATGTATTTTTATATACATATACAGAGTATCTTACGAGACTACGACATATTTGCGGAAATTAAACACTTTACTTATTTAAGACTTATTAGGAACGAGTAATAATGACGGTCACTAACTGTCAATCACGAACACTTGCGATAATTAAACACTCTGTAACTCCCAGTTTTTAAGTGCTATTAATTTTCTTCATACACATATTAGGAAGCTCCTGCCATAGCAAAAGTTACGGAGCTTAACATAAGCTATCCAGAGGCATACCGTTTGTCGTTATTGGTTAATAGGCCAATTTGCCCACCCTCCTTTATGATTTATATTGTTTTCTCATAAAAATTCAAATTCAAATGTTTTATGGGAATGGATGTCAGAAGTGGACTCAATTGAAATGGGATCAATCGGTAAACATAAGCTCTCAAATAAAAAAAAGAATTATCAAAATCAGTTCACCCAGTCGGAAGTTCTGAGGTAACAAACATAAAAAAAACATACATTCGAATTGAGAACCTTCTTTATTTTGAAGTTAAAATGTAATTTTTGACAATAACCTGTTTCAGTCTGAACATAAAAAGCTTCTTACACGGTTAAATATAAGGAATGCCCTTTGAAAAAATAAGTATGTTTGCCAAATTCCTCACCGTCTCCAAAACATCAAAGCGAATTGATAACATTTATACAAATCCCAGTCTATATGTCAAATTACATCACCACTTTTCCACCTTATCGCAGTCATAATAAGGTCTATAATTGTAAATGCATTTGTCGACAACAAATAGGTCCAGCCTTATACAAATTCGACAAACGCTTACACCATGTGTTGCCAGCTATCCCGAACTTCGACAAATCATTTTACCAATAACCAATAAAATGTCAACCTTACTCCGTTGTTTTACGAGATACGAGAACCGTAAAGATAACTCGGTAGTTTCGTAATGATGACCTTTTATGCACGTCTTGGGTAAATCTTACTGAATCAATACTGAGAGGCATGTCAGATTTAAATCAACAATTCAACAGCGAATGTTCTAGATTATTGAAGAGGCATATTCAAATGTGGTTTGCTTTCAGTAATAAATAGGTACATAACTATAACGCGTGGTCACGGCAGTGAGGATATTTTGTCACCACTCCAACTTTTCCCGCGGGTGACGTAAGAGTCGATTAAGGGATTGAAGTGTTACTGACTATTCTTTGACAGAAGATTGATGATGGGCAGTGTTACCATAGTGGACACATTACTGCGATCGTCAATCCGCTTGCCCAGCGTGGCGATTATGTTTATTTACCTCCTAATGCGTCTATACCCATAATTAATAGGAGAGCCCTAGTAGTAGACTGACGGAGGCTGATGATGAACTAAGACCAAGTGGCCCAATTAGCTTAGGCTGTGAAAACTGACATAATAATGTGGGTTCAAATCCCACCATGGACTTGGTGAACTAGGTATTGATTTAAATTTTCACGATTATCACTCATATCGTAACGACAACCGGGTCTTAATCTCGAAAACTTACGTTTAATTATATCCTGACGTTTCGGGCATGACATTAGACCCGTGCCTACTGTTTACCTGCAACTTCGGCTGTAACTTTATACCCGAACGTCAGGATAACATTAAACGCAAGTTTACACGATTAAAACCGATTTATCTTTAAAATATGCCGATGGTTGGAGTTTTTTGGTATATGACATCTAATATTTGTAAAACACCAATAAAACCAATTAAACCACAACACGAACCCACCACAATTCTAATACGACATAGCCTATTCGCTAAACGGTTTGTATATCCCGGCTCGTGGCGAACCCTCACTTCGACAAATTGAAACAGTAAAGCAGATTTTGACGCATTCGCGCTGCTGCTTCCTAAATGCGAGTACACACGAGCGGATGCATCGTCAAGAAACGAAGAATACTTCAAACGCTAAATGAAGGGTCCACGGAAAGAACATTTCTAGTCGATTCAAATTACAGAAGGAAAAACCACCTTACATTTGACAGAATAAGGTGTGAATATGCCCTGTTTTTTTTAGGCAAAGGACAATTGGACATGCTTTTTCCGTGGATCCTTCAAATATTATATCCTAAATGAAATGAAATAAATTTATTAGCACAAAAGAAAACTTAAAATTACGTAGTACACCGCAGGGCACAATCCGCAACGCTGATTTTCAGTATTAGAAAACTAGTAGCTAACTATATACCCACGTTAGCTTCGCATCCTCTTGAGATTCTAACTAATTATACATTGTGCCCACAATAGTAAAAAAACTGACCAAGAGTATTTCGGGCCATGCTCAGGATCAAGATAGTTTTATATTAAAGTATATCATGATTATTTCCAGAGGAGGGGGATATCGTTTCTCTTTATTCTAGAACGCCTTCTAGTTTATTCTAATTGCAATTTCTAATACTAACGGCCACTGAGCGATGCTGCTGACAGACAGACGGACAGCCAGACATCGCGAACTTATAAGAGTTCCTAGTTTACTTCGGAACCCTAAAAAAACGCGGATCCGCTCATGAGTCCGCCGGCTAAAAATTTGTAATAAGAGTAATGGATTCTGTGGCAGCGCTAGCGAAAAGACCACGACTATTCTATTCGAAAACGCTTCGCGGTAACGCTTTGCAAGTAATATGGCTGACACTAAGTTTTGTGCCGAGGCGTGTCTGAGACGCACGTGTGAATCAAGTAAGATTTTAATATGTTTTATGCTAATTATGATCAAATTTGATTCATCTTGGCTAAGTTAAGACTGCATTGATGCATTCTAGTGATAAAAGCCTTGGCTTAGGTATTTTTTTTACCGCAGGGTCATTACCGCAGTAAGGAAACATTTGTCACCACCCCAACTCTTGCCACGGGTGTCGTAAGAGCCGACTAAGGGATCGAAGTGTTACTGACAATTAATTTATTTAAAATTCAGCAGTATCATCATTATTGAACACACTACTGCGATAAAATACTGCGTAGAATCATCTGTATTTAGTCACCTATACGTAAATATTTATTTAGATACATTACTTTAAGACAAAGATTGCTGTTAGATTCATCATCATAGTAGGTAATATTATTGAGCTACGAAGATTTGTTAATATGAAGTGCCTCTTAAAAACAAACTATAATAATGATTATAATGAATTAGTAGTAAAACCGGTAAAATAATAAAAAAACGATTATTTTTTATTCCATTTTACAGCTCTCAGAGGCTATTACCAGACAGTTTCAGTTTAAGTTGTTAATTTTAATCCCGTTTCTGTTTTTCAGTATATTTGCACATTTTGGGACATAAAAGGCGACATATACAGCTACGTCCAAAAAAAGCAATCGAAATTAAAAATTACAGACAAAACCAAACTGCGCAGTGTGGGACCAGTTGCAAAATAAAACTACACCAGCAACTTAGTAAAGACGTTTAAAACACAGCGAGTTCACTGACAAAAGAAACGCTCATTTTTATGTTTTAAACTTTGGGCGCGAGAAGTGTAAAAGCGGAAAACCGGCGTAATTAGCACATTTTTAACTAAAGTTTAGCCTTGTTCTTGCAAAACACCTCGAAGAGAAAACAAGTTTTTGAGGTTCAGTTGCAACTATAATAATATAGTCCCTCATTTTGTAGCTAGAAAAATGTATAAGGATGATGACACATAATATCAGCATGTAGTAAGCATTTTATATATTTAAAACACCGCGTCTAGCTTTTGCTCGCGTACGCACGCTTACATCTTACATGCAAAACGGCCAATTTCAATTGACAAATATTGTGTACGCATGCTGATGCATGTGTCGTTAGCCTTAGTATGGAGACCTTACCATAATTTTAACCTAAGATTGCTACAGAGGTAAAATATCCATAGCTACATACAGTATGCATAATATACACATAGATAGTCGATTACCAACTAGTGGTTTTCCAAAAAAAATCCCCAAAACTGGTAAATTCAAATGACCGCTTCCAGAACTGGAAGTGGTCATTTGAATCAGAAGAATCAGGGATCGTTTTTTTTTTGGAAAACGCCTTTTTACTGTTTGTCATCAGAGTACTGTAAAAATCATGACATTCCAAGGGGCTTTAAATTCCTAAAATTGATTAATTATTTGGCACATGCGCAGACGGTCTACCGGGAACATCAAAAATCGAAAATTTTGATTACCCATCCTTCCAGTCCTTCCCATCCAGTCACATCACAATAAGAGTGTAAGATATAATGTGTACTAGTTTTAGATATTGTAGGGATTTTATGAAAATCGTTTTCTGGTAACAAAGTAGAAGAAAACTTTTACCCAGAAAAAATATTTTCTATGGAGCCTTTTTTGGCAACCGGTCCCATACAAACATCTTTTTTTCTATGGTTTCCTTATCATACGATACTAAATAAATCCCTTAAGCGGATCAGAAAGCCTAGCCAAGATGTCATCCTGCAAGCGTATACGATAAGCGTTTTAGTAATAAATGTATAAGAATGACCGATTCAAATAAAAAGTCACGTGACCATTTCCATACATTATAATAACGCTCACGTGACTTATCGCTTATCGTACACGATTACAGAATGGTATCTTGGTTAGGCCTGTAGTACTATAGTATAGTACCCACACTAAAAAATATTTACCAAAGTGACTTAGGTTGGCTATATTACGAGGAAACTTTGATATACCTATGTAACAAATCCTATCAAATTTACAAAACTAAAAAGGTTGAAGTCGATACCAGAGTTCCGGTTAAATCAACAAAGAACATTTTTTTTTTTTTTTTTATACCACGTCGGTGGCAAACAAGCATACGGCCCGCCTGATGGAAAGCAGTCACCGTAGCCTATGGGCGCTTGCAACCCCAGGGGTGTCACATGCGCGTTGCCGACCCAATAAGAACTTGTTTGGTATAATGTACAACATTGTACATTATACCAAACAACTGGTGTAATCAACAAAAAACTGGTGTAATCAACCAAATTCATTTAGTAGAATGCAAACATAAGAAGTTTGGTAAAATCAAAATAAAAAAAATTGATAGGACCCAATCAACCTTAATGTCCGGTTAGAATTACGCAAGATCTGATAAATCCAAGCATTTTTTTCAGTGTGGAGATGCGGAAATCAAGAAAGTGTGCCATCTTCCCCTGTTGGTCGTTTTCTGGACAAATGCCAACATTTGGGAATAACACTGTCGTTTAGATTGATAAAGCTTGGAACAATGGAAGGGACACAGAACTGGAAAAATTGCGACTGCCCGACGTTGACACTGAAATTTTCGTCCGTAATCGAGATAGGAGCGTTTATGTAGCCATATTGCTTTTTCTGTTGCGCTATTCTTTCTGTGTACTGTATTTAAGAATTTTATTTATGAGACGGGTTGATACTTTGCTGGATTTTAGTAAGATTTTTTATGTCTTGCGAGGGTCACACATGCTCGTTTTTTTTTCAAAACCTTACACTGTTCCGTACTGCAGAGACTGCCTTAATTTCCTGTCATATACAATAAATGAAAGTAAGTGTGAGATAAAGTTAAGAATTTATAACATAAAATTTGATTTTTGGTGACTGACGGCAATTGTCGAAATTAGTAACATTACGATGTAATAAAGGTTACAATACAATTGTCCAGTCAGTAAGCTTATTTTTTAATAACTTAATAACGTTAAGAGTTAAGACAGTAGTTTCTTAGAGAAAATTATTTTTGTCCTATATAAGCTTCCCTTAATTTTAACGAAAAAACACCCCGTGTACGGATTTTAATGCAGGTTTTTGAATAGATAGATTGAGTAATTCAACAGGATGGTAGCAGTATTCTGCCATTCTAATTAAAAAAGACACATCTACCATAAAACTACTATGAGAGTTGTGTGTTGTGTACCAACTATC
>JALPQI010016232.1:0-20689 GCA_025490895.1 Thaumatotibia leucotreta | reverse complement strand
TGAAAAGATAAATCAGACCAGTTTTGCCTAACACCAAAGAGTCAGTAATTATTTGTAGTTAATAATGAATATGTCATTTATAATGTGAGGAGGGATCCGAGAAATGTTAAAATAGTTTACAATAATGGCTCTAGAACGATAGGAGCTAACTGACATCGGGTTAACTGTCAACCAAAAAGTTTATCATCTCGCTTGTAGGGGCCCCTTAATTAATAATACAGAGCTAATGTTTTATATTTATTACATACATGCTAACAAAGTTTAATATACTTACCTGTTACAAATACTTTCAATCTAGCTTTTTAACCATTAAAAAGCAATTTAAGAGTGATTCCAACTTACAAATTGTATGTAAATTGGATTTATCAAAACGGCCTTCGTTTTAATGTAAATAGTTCAACTATTCTGTGCAATGTAGAATATATGTACTATTACTATTCTATTATTACGTAAACATGATCCATACCAATGACGGTTAAAAATGATTTTCTTTTTCGTTTAATACTAAGTTTGATCGGAATACCTGTTTGGTATTCAGCTATAAACAAACAAAAACAAACATTCAAAATTAACTGCCGAAACTCGAGCACGACAGTAAAAAGGCGGCCAAAGGGTTTCGAGGTACAGCGTGGCCTATATTGCTAGATGTACGGGCAAATTAGCATTTCACAGACGTGTGACAAAATGTCCCTGCTTCACCGGCTTAATGAACGGGGAACATCGTGATTAAACGCCTTTACGGCGAGTAAGATGTAGCGTGGTGGAGACGACGTCGCCTAAATTTAGCAATTAGGGGGCCACCCGATATGAGAGTATATTGATTAAGATAGGATACCGGAACCTAATCTGCCTATATATCTACGAAACGTGATTAAATAACGCACGGCGCTACAGCACTTCGCAGAGCCGGATCCTTGTAGCCATGTTTGTGACATAATTACTCCCCATCAATTTACGCGAGGGAGGTGTAAAATGTTCTTGATATTTGATGTTTGACACAGCATAACTGCGGTGACAACGTATCGTAAAAATGTAATGTTAGGGTGAGATCATAAATAAGATAATGTCATGTTGCATGTCATATGAACGATGAAAATAAATATTAAACGACTTTTAATAATGTGTTCATCAACAAATAAATATATTTTTGAAACATCTGTACTTAAGTTTGTCTATGATGCGTGTTTTTTTCAATGGACAAAAAACACCTACAGTCCGTATTAGGAAATATGCCATGTTATTTCTTGAATTTTGCTATTCCGTAGAGGAAAAGACACAGACCAATTCAGTCGTATAAGCTATAGATGTACCTATTTACAATGCTATAAAGCTGGTGTTATCAAAATGTCCTGACTCCGGCAGTATTGGCTCCGCCTGGCGACGAGCCAACCTTCTTCAGTAACTCCTATTCAACACAAATAAAAACTTTATGAGCCAAAATCGTTGCATTTGATAATTTAATGCCATATAATAAACTTATGAATACAATTATAATTCGTAGTACTTATATACTATTTATCTTAAACTGATTTTCAAACTTCCCTGATGCAATCAAACAAATTATTATTAGTGGCAAGCCTACGAATTGTACTAGGTACAGTAGAAAGTATTCTACTTACCCACTTATAATTCTATTTGTTAAACGGTTTTTATTAACTTCACCGCGTATCAACTGTCGTCGATGCTTCAAATCTTGTGATCGATTTTTCGACCACTTCTACTGCACCAAAATTAATGAAATTTGGAACTCGTGTCAAGTCTCCATGACAATGCAATATTATGATATTTGTATCCTTGTACCCTCAAAGCCAGATGCTGCAGACGTACTGCTTACCTTAACCGAGAGTGTTAGACACGTGAAAATGAAAGTATAGCATGTTTGGCATAATCAAATACTAACTGCCTGATCTTGACTTCCAACTCCTCACTCCTGATACTGCAGTACTGCCCACAATAACCGCAAGGCTTATCTTTTATCGATTTCTTGATTTTAAAGAAGTTCTTTAGATATTAAGTAGAAACATGCGAATATAATACTAACGTCCAACTCCTCAGATCTGATACTCCAGTGTTACTGCCTGCCACAACCGCTAGGTTTAGCGATCTGTAGATTTTGAAGTACTGCTTTAGACATTTGGTAGAAACATACGGATTTAATTATCATAATCATCATCATATCAGCCGAAAGACGTTCACTGGTGAATATAGGCCTCCCTCAAAGATTGCCCCAAGGACCGGCTCTATGCCACCCGCATCCAGTGACCTTCACCAGGTCATCAGTCCACCTTGTGGGGGGCCTACCCACGCTGCGCCTTCCGGTGCGTGACCACCACTCGAAAAATTTACCGCCCCAACGGCCATCGGTTCCACGCGCTACGAGCCCCGCCCACTGCCACTTCAGTTTAGTTGGTTCTGCTGCGGATGGTCTCATTTCTGATCCGATATCGCAGAGAGATTCCTAGCATAGCCTTCTCCTTTGCCCTTTGGGTGACATTGAGCATTCTTATAAGGCCCATTGTAAGCGAGCACGGTTTAGTACCGTACCGTAGGTCATCACTGGCAACATACACTGATCAAAGACTTTCGTCTTCAAACCCTGCGGAATATTGGACGAAAAGATACCTACAGACGGATTTAATACTGACTTCTAACTCCTCAAACCTGATGCTGCTGAGACACGTGTCACTGCCAGCCATGTCGGGCTTGCGGCCCTCCGGCTGATAGACTGACGGCGTGAGTGGAGCGCGTAGCGTAGGGTGACCCGTCGGGCCTGCGGCCCTCCAGCTGATAGAGTGACAGCGTGGGTGGATCGCGTAGCGTAGTGCGACCCGTCGGGCCTGCGGCCCTCCAGCTGATAGAGTGACAGCGTGAGTGGACCGCGTAGGGCGAGCGGTCGGGCCTGCGGCCCTCCAGCTGATAGTGTGACAGCGTGAGTGGATCGCGTAGCGTAGGGCGACCCGTCGGACCTTCGGCCCTCCAGCTGATAGAGTGACAGCGTGAGTGGATCGCGTAGGGCGAGCCGTCGGGCCTTCGGCCCTCCAGCTGATAGAGTGACATCAGCGTGAGCGGACCGCGTAGGGCGAGCCGTCGGGCCTGCGGCCCTCTGGCCGACAAACTGACAGCGTGAGTGGATCGCGTAGCGTAGGGCGACCCGTCGGGCCTGCGGCCCTCCAGCTGATAGAGTGACAGCGTGAGTGGATCGCGTAGGGCGAGCCGTCGGGCCTGCGGCCCTCCAGCTGATAGAGTGACAACATGAGTAGAGCGCGTAGGGCGAGCCGTCGGGCGTGCGGCCCTCCAGCTGATAGTGTGACAGCGAGAGTGCATCGCGTAGGGCGAGCCGTCGGGCCTTCGGCCCTCCAGCTGATAGAGTGACATCAGCGTGAGTGGACCGCGTAGGGCGAGTCGTCGGGCCTGCGGCTCTCTGGCCGATAAGCGGACAGCGTGAGTGGATCGCGTAGCGTAGGGCGACCCGTCGGGCTTGCGGCCCTCCAACTGATAGAGTGACAGCGAGAGTGCATCGCGTAGGGCGAGCCGTCGGGCCTTCGGCCCTCCAGCTGATAGAGTGACATCAGTGTGAGTGGATCGCGTAGGGCGAGCCGTCGGGCCTGCAGCCCTCTGGCCGATAAACTGACAGCGTGAGTGGATCGCCTTATCAGCTTGAGAGCTCTATCGAGTGACAGCGTAATTGGACCACGTAGGGCGAGCCGTCGGGCCTTCGGCCCTCCAGCTGATAGAGTGACAGCGTGAGTTAATCGCGTAGGGCGAGCCGTCGGGCATCGCTTTCAACTTGATTTTCTCAATAAACCTAATTGATTTATATATTCCTTATTGTCAGATCTCTGTTATCTAGGGTATTGTACGAATAACACGTCCAGTTGAGACACTTCGGGCATTCAAGCTGACATTTTTTTAGTGTCGGATTTCGGATTCCCTCTCGTTACACATAAAATATTGTCCATGACTCGTACGTTTACACATGTTTGTGTCGTGATTAAAGCGCGAAAGTTAAACGCTAGCATCCTTAACTGTATTGCATATTACAAACAACATCCTTTGATATAGAATAAGTTGCACTAAAAACTTGAAAATAAAATAAGTAAAAAAAGTTTTAAGTTAAACGGTTTTTATTGCACCAAAAACTAGAAAATAAAAATTAGTTGTAACTAACCGTAGATTCTACTTTTTGTAGATTAGTCACGTGAAACTATTATCACTGTAGTCTTCCCAAGTCGGATGCTGAAAGCCACGTTTAGCCTCTATGTCAGTGGATTAAGCGTATCCTAATCGGAAACTTTTACCAAACTAAAATAAAAACGTGGGGCGTTATTATGAAGAAACATACAAGTTCAAAATATGTAATTATAGCTTTAATTTTGCAATGAATCATTCATCTGTTCCAACACTTCTACAGAGGTAAATAACTTTTATCAAGGCCAGAACAAAAGTTTTTACTCTATTGCTGTCTTGATTTCTATGTGTGTTCTTAAATAACTATAGTGACTTAATCACAATTGCGAACGCCCCACGTTTTTATTTCAGTTTGGTAAAAGTTTCCGATTAGAATACGCTTAATCCACTGACATAGAGGCTAAACGTGGCTTTCAGCATCCGACTTGGGAAGACTACAGTGATAATAGTTTCACGTGACTAATCTACAAAAAGTAGAATCTACGGTTAGTTACAACTAATTTTTATTTTCTAGTTTTTGGTGCAATAAAAACCGTTTAACTTAAAACTTTTTTTACTTATTTTATTTTTACCGCTGATATCGATATGATGTGACATAATATTTCTATATTAAAGATATCGATTAAAATATTTATGTTTATAACAGCGTAAGCAAAAGAAAACATGACAAAATAACCTACAAACACTGTATATCAGCAAGTACGAAATTATGTCCATATTATACTGGCTGTATACCACGATGCCGGACACCCAATTGAAACCAATCAGAATAAATTTGTATGAAATCCTCGTTTGTTCGACAAGCCCTAAATGTGATACTTCTAGGCCTATTTTTAAGCACGTAGGTAATGAAAATATTTTATTGGCTCTTTGAAAAAATATATGTTTTTATTTTTTAACCAAATTGACTGAATATGATATTTTGATAAGTCATTACAGACCAGAGGGAGGATAACGTAGGTACAAAGTGCAATTATTAACAAATTACCCGAATGGTACAGACATGTTTAAAAATAGATGCCTGTAGTAAAGTTAATAA
The DNA here is from genome assembly GCA_025490895.1 of Thaumatotibia leucotreta. Lineage (NCBI taxonomy): Eukaryota > Metazoa > Arthropoda > Insecta > Lepidoptera > Tortricidae > Thaumatotibia > Thaumatotibia leucotreta. Next base: position 15,462 of record JALPQI010016232.1, on the reverse strand, counting down.
ACGCTCCTGTCACTGTCAGTGAACCTTGACAAGTTTAGTGTTAGCGTGAGAGCTGCTTCTCACTATCCACCTGTGACACGAGATACAGCACGCTCCGACTTATTGTGAAAATAATAGTCACTAAACTAAGAAGATATCATTAGATGAATATCCCGAAGACGTTTAACAATTATTTTACTCAAGATCCTATATGGCGCAGTCGGTAGGATCTAGAGTAAAATAATTTCAGTCTTTGGGGTATTTATTTAATCGTATAAATTTTAAATCGTCGGTTGTTCCTTAATTATGTAGCTATTGTTTACCCCAACTCTTTCCGTGGGTGTCGTAAGAGGCTAAGGGATTGAAGTATCATTGACCATTCATTTCTTAATGATTGATGACGGGTAGCAGCAACCTCATAAGGAGCACATTACTACGGTGGCCAACCCGCTTGCCCAGCGTGGCGATTATGGGCATCACTTCCTAATGTGTCCATAGAGTACCTATGCATAAATAATTGGAGAGGCCTTTGTCCAGCAGCCTTTATTTATTTATTAAAACATAAGTTAACATAATATGCTGGTGATAGTGGTGATGTATACGAGGTATATATATAGCTACATATGTACTCTACCTACTCATTATAAAATACCCTACTTTTTCCATAAGCCTTAACGTAGTAACATAAAGAAGCTCAAATGAGCTGTAATGAAAGTCGGAATGGTAGGACAGTCTAAGCGTGCCCATGCTTACGTGATTAGGTAGCTGTAAAAGAAAATTGGGGAGGAAATCCGAGTCTGATAAACAGGCGATTGTAATAACAGAGTAAATTCACAGCCGAGGTCGTGCCGCAATTACTTCCTTATGCCTTAGTAAGCTGCTATGAAATCATACATTTTCCAGAGACGCGAAAAAAGATGCATAATTTTAAGGCCAGCATAGATCTGCCATCAAGGGCAGTGAAATTATGGAAGCGGTATGTTGATGATGTCTTCTGCGTATGAGATGTGGCAAGCATGAAGTTGAGCAATTACAATCCTATCATTTACAAATGTAAGCGTGGTGAAACATCCATTCTTTCGGATGTTGTGAGTGTTGTGTGTAGGCCTAGTGAAAACCCTAGCCTTGAAGTGGATAATCAATGCAAGTGCGGTAGTTCGCAAAACCAGCACAGTTAAGTCTCGCCAGTCTGCCTGTGTCCATGGATGTAACGTCATGCCCGAAACGTCAGGATAAAATAAAATGTAAGTTTACGCGATCAAGTTTCGTTTTTTGTTAAAATATAAGTGATAATCGTGATAGTTTAAGTCAATATATTATACAATTAAATAATCTACTAAATACACCGTGTTTTTTTAATTATGTTAAATTAAACTATTTTTTTCGTATTCATACATAATAAATGAAATGGCAAGTGTGAGAGAACCTTCAGAATAACACAATAGTTATTTAATAACAAAATGTTGTGTTTCACTCGGCAGCAAAGCTTGTTCAACTCTCGCGCCTTAAAACCCTCGCATTGCTCAAGATTCCATTTTATGAACCACTCGCTGCACTCGTGGTTCAAATTCTGGAATCTTTCGCTTGCTCGGGTTTCAATATTTGCACGAGAGTTGAACAAGCTTTGCTGCCGAGTGAAACACAACATTTTTCACCACACTAAAGCGAGGAAACATGCGAAATAAAACTCAAACATAACAAATTAGAAGGTATTTATTTGCAAGTTCTCAACTTCCAAAAAATAAACAAATCAACAAATAATAAAACAATAACTTCAAATATCTATCTAGCGTGGCAATGCTTAAAAATTCAGGATAATTCCAAAATGAGACTCATGTAGTTATTGGCGATTTTTCTGTGATTTTCGGAATTATCCCACTTTCGCGTCTCGCAATTACCCGAAAACTTGAAAATTAAGAGTGAAAGAAAACAAAACTGGACGGAACTCGTTTAGATTTTAAAAGAAAAAAATATTCGAATGCGTTCTGAAATTTGCGTAGTGTCAACACTTTTATTTTCCTATTGTTTTTATTTGTCGTATTTTTAGAACTTGTAAAAGCCTGTTACAACAAAATGTGGTATTTAATTTGGATTTTAGCATATTGAATATAATATTATGAAAGGTTCTTGATGTGTATGAATCTGTTTGAAACTATTGAGTTTTCGAACGTACTGTCTAGTTCAAACGTCAAAAAGCTTATTGCACTCTCAGGCCGTATAAGTTATTGCTTTAGTCTACCCAGAAGATTAAAAAAAAATTACTTTAACCTTTAGAGATTAAAACACAGTTTTGCGCGTTGAAGGACAAACAGCGTGTTTACGAGCAGTGTGATGAAAAAGTCTTTTGCTTCATATAGACGACTCCTTTGCTCAAAGGTTAACTGGAAGAGATCCCTTACAGGGATAAGTTCGCCTTTGTACCTGTCAAACTCTTTGTAAAAATCTGTATTTTTGCCTGTATTTTGTGTACAATAAAGAATTTAGGTACATACATACATACATAAAAGATAATTTCAGATGACTGACTGCAAATGTCAAAATAAGTAACATTAGGATGTAAAAAGGTTACAATACACTTGTTCAGTCATCCAACTTTTATTCGTAATAACTCAGTAATAGTAACAGTTAAGACACTAGTTTCTTAGAGAAATTAATTACATTTAACCTAAATAAGCTTCCCTTATATTTAATGGAAATCGAAAAAAACACCCAGTATAAAAATAAATTTAATCGCGTTCGCAACCACAAAGAAAGTGTAAACAAAAATTGCGGCAGTTGGTTTTACATAATATTGCCAAAGGTAACATAGCCGGCAGTTCAGAACCGCAGAATGTATAAATACCTACAATATACTTACATCTCGCGGCAAATATCAAGATGTCGTCAAGTGTCGCAAGTCGGTGCGATCGGTCCTTCAGCACGAGATCCTCTCAGAGACCGCCGAGAGGCTTCATCCTGCTTATCAGGACAATGGCGGCACGAGTCAATTGGGATTACTCAATCGATAATCCCCAATATCTTATTGATCTGATACTTTACTTCACATATTGTCATAGTTGAAGGTGGTGCCAATTTATTACGAGAATAAAGCTTGTATTGCACTCAAGTTTCAATTATAATGAATGAATCAAGCATTTAATTTGAAACATAAATACAGAAACAATAGAAATAGTAAAAAAAATATTGAAATACATAGGTAATATCACTCAACATGTGTCACAGCACAGAGTGATACGACGCAAATTTATACACATGATCAGCTATTAGTCCACTGCTAGACGTAAGCTTCCCCTATTAACGACACGTATGGACTCCTGTGTTTCAGGACAATGGCAGCATGAGTGCATTTGGATTACTCCATCGAAAATCCTCAATATCGTATTGTTATTTTACTTCCCTTATTGTCATAGTTAAAGGTGATGCCAAAATGAGAATATGAGAAAAAAGCTTGTAAAAAGCACTCTATTTTCAATCATTATAAATAAATAAATGAAAATTTGAAACACAAACACAGAATAACTAAAAAATTTAATTGAAATACGCACAAAGTGATACGACGCCGATTTTTAACTTACCTATTTATTGCACATTATTCATCAAGTTCGTGACCACACTAATTTGATTCGGTATATATATAGATGGTACATAATAAAATACCTTCCTGATTCTTATTAAGTTCCGTTGGAAGTATGAAACAGTTTTTTGAATGGGGTAAGATAAAATGCTACCAGCAGAAGGACAAGTTTTGTCTTTTCCCATACAGAAAACTGTTCCATAGAAAAATGTTTACCTTACCTACATTTTTCCCACTCATCGTAAAATGAAAACGAACAAATTTTAATTAAAAATACAAAATGCAACGATTGAAATATGTAGTGGACGGAAAGGTGCAGTCTCACGAGCACTCAATGTTTCCCTGAGAACCGCTTGGCCCGCCTGGTCACGCACGGGCCTGCCTAGCAAACAACTGATTGATTTATTTGCCTTACTTACTCAAATACTGAATAAACTTTCTCACAAAATCGTGAGGCAAATAAAACGGTGATAAGCATAAGATTATTAAATAAGCAGACGATTTAATTTCTAAAGCGTGATCGTCAAAAAATATAAGTCTATTTTGTTTGTTCACTTTGATAACTATACCCATTTAATCGCGTTACATTGCATCGCTGATGTTTTGTGATAAACGATAGGTTATTTGTTCGGTTTTCCAGGTATTCTGTATTAATACAAAATGTTTAATTTTCGGTTTTGAACATGTCAGTATCTATAGGTACCATGTTGATTGATGATGTATTTAATTTATGTAGGTATTTAGATTAAAAAAAAACTCAACTGACAGGAAGCCAAACGTGATTGAAAAACGCAAACTAAATATAATTTATTCGCAGCAGTGTGGGCTGGAAATAGGCCGGACATGTCAGTTTTTATTTGCCTCTGCGCCGATGCATATCAATAAAAAATAAGCGAGTAAATACACTAGCGTGGTACATCGTAGTGGTCTACAGTATAGGTTACTCATAGTGAGATGATAATGAAAACTATGAGGGTTCTGTAATTTTAAAGATTGATAGGATTATTTATCCAATGAAACGTCAACGTATGCTGGCAAAATGAAGGTATTCTTTCTACATAAATATGTCACGGTTTAGTCCCCTAATACGTTAGAAGTATCGACAATGTATGGACTTATTCAGTTAACTCCATGTTAGTTGCTTAATACAAGATAGTAAAAGAAGGGATACAAATACAGACAATCATTTAATACGTAGGTATTTATTTAAGATAATGAGTAGGTATTTAGTAAATAAGTACAAACACACATAATTTAAATAAGTAATTCAGCTTTATGTTAAATAACTTTAAAGTCGAGGGCTTAGCTCATAAGACTGCCTCTAGCGTGATGGCTGGCACCGTGTTTATAAAGTTAAATGTTCCCTCCAGTTCATGACAGATTGTTAAGTTAGTTGCAAAACAAGTCTGCACTTGGCACTACGGACTTGCGCTTCAACTTAGTAATTATTTGTCACTTTACACATATCACTTTGGACTACCATTAGCACATTATCTATGCACGAAGTGGGTAGTACGTGTCGCAGTAAGATGGAGAGCCCCGTACCTCTAGGGAATATCACATTGTTACATCATATCTATGTGGAATAACAAAAATAGTCCAATGTAGGTATTTCCTAATCACGTAAAGTAAAGGTCTACGTAGACACCCTTCTAAAAATGGATGAATCGACCGTGTTGAATAAAATTGTTAAACTATGCGCGTTGTTAGAATTATCAAAATGAGTTTTAAAGAACTATCGAGTACAACTTTGTACCAATACTAATTGTACCACTGTAATACTGTACTAATTATAACAACATAGTAAAAAACTTATACTAAAATTAAAATATAAACGATTTACTAATGCCTTCTAAAAAGATCCGCCTAATAAGTTTTTTTTTCAATCTTTATTTAAGTTGTAATCAATTTAAATATGTTAATCTTCTCTGTACTTCTTTACTTTAATCTTAAAACTATCGTAAATGAATTCCATTTATGCGAAATTTAAAATAAAACTATTAATTACATTAAATTACCAATGTTTGTGTTTGTATTTGCAAAATTAAGCAGTAGGTTGGATAGTACCGCCCTTGAATATTATTTTATTAATTTTAACGATTGGTAACTAGTAATAGTACCTAAGTAATTACTGTTACTATACGCTTATTATTATTAGAAAATAAACCTATGCTACTTTTCAAAACATTCATACCTTCCAAGTAAATTGCTGGTTATCTGACTTCTGAGCATACTCGTACGTATGGGTAGAAAGATATGACAATAGTTACTATAAATTTAAAGGCATAGAATTATAAAGGCTTAATTTTTTCCCATTTAAAACCAAGACACCCTATATTTTCTGCAACGCACCTATCAATTAAACCGTTTGCGTAATAATCGCCCTGTGGGAATGTGTACACTTGGTATTAGGCGGTTGACAGTCCACAAGTGGAGTGCACATAAGCCGTGACGTCACCGCCCGGACGCAGCTGGGGACATGTTTCTATCGCTTATCGAACACAGGCAAACATTCTGTTCAGGAAAACCAGTACTAGTATAGTCCATAAATGTCTTAGATTAGGGGTCATAGTTATGCTGGGAATTGCAGACGAGTACTCGCGTTCGTGGTGGCAATAATAGTGTGTGCCTGTGCCTGGGAAAGCGCCGCTCTCGGCCACTGATGTCCCGTAATGGTTATGAACTTGGCTTGCTTTTTCTCTATTGTCGGTAAGTAAAGGCTTTTAGTTAACACTACTAAAGCCAGATTCACACCTGCAAATTTTGAAACAAAGGCATACTTACGTAAAAAAAGATATTTTGCTGCTCATTCTTGTCTATATAGTATTTGCGTTTCAAAACTTGTAAGTGTAAATTCAGCTTAAGATTTGACTTATTGATTTGAAAGTTTGTGCATTTGGATCACGTCTTCAATATTGATAAAAATTGGAAGACTGGTAGAGGCAATGATACAGAGCAAACCATATTTTCCAAGAAAAAATGTATGAAACGTAAATAAAAATGTACAGAACTCAATTGACAAAAAAGGAAAATTCCATACAAAATTCCAGGGAAGTTGGGAAATGTAGTGGATCTTGCTCAGCATCATTGACTGTACCAGCCTACCAGTTTTTATCAATATGAGCACGTAATCCAAATGTACAAACTTGATGAATACTACTGGAATATAGCTGTATATTTGGGTATGATATTGATAACTAAGTATCAACGACAACAAAAGAGTTCTTTTGTAGGTGTATATGTAGGTACATAAACCCAGATAAAAATATTCAGATGAACTTCAACATGAGTTACCCTACGCAAGCAAAATTCCATGACAATAACGAGATTGTAAATAAACTCAATAATAGGGCAAGAACTCAATTATTGGATTATTAATTGTTTATGTCGGACGTAGCTAACCAACACAGTGTTACCTACTATTACAAATAACTGGCCATTATTTTAAGTAGGTACCAGGTTTTATACTTCACTTGTAACGCCGAATCGGATATTGATAAATTCTGTGTGAAACCTTCAGTCAGCGATGTTGCGGCTCGGTTTAAGCCACCGTGAGCCCCTCACACTGACAAGAGGCTTGCGGGCTCCAGCCGCTTTGTCAAGAGCCTGAGGAAATAGAAACGTTTCGACGAGAACACTTGCGATATCCCCAATGCGCACGCCGGCCAAATAGGTTACGATCTCTAGAATGGATCACATTCCACTCCATTTTGAACATCAGTACGATATTGCGCATTTGGGTATCCAATTTTCTCAGGCGATTGTAATTGATGGTGATGGAATTTATGACATGTCGGTAAATAGTAAATGCATATTTATGCCCAAAACATAAATGCACTAACAAAACGAATACCCACAAAAAGAGAAAGTAAATCGGCATTTATGTTTTTGATGATTAGTCACGGTGATTTCTGCACAAGCGAAATTTAGTGAAACCAATCTGAAAAAAGCAATGTCACACCGCTATAATTCAATGCTAAAAGATTTGTCAATCTAAAATTCGAGTAAATCTATTAATGGTCCTATTTTAGAAAATACCGAATAGTTCATAAAATAGAGTTGTGCGAGCAGATAGATGTTAAGTGAGCGTGTGTAAGTAATGGTTCATTGTTTTTGCGGCAAATAGCCGGAGATTACCTCAAATTGACGTCTCTTGCTATGTTAGCGAAGTGAAAGGAAGTATTCAGTTGTAAATAATAGAGTTGTTCTGTTCTGTAACATTGTTTCAATTTCTAATACCATTTTGTCCAATAAAGATAGATAACATCATAAACTATTTGTTCTGATTCATCCAAGTAGAAATGTAGTGTACCAATTTACCAAATGTGTTGTCGCTTAAGCTTGATTTCCATCGCTTATTTAGTTAACTGATGGTGATGATCGAGCTCATCCGTGAATAGTTTTTGCGCGTCAGTGAGGGGCCGAGTCAAGGTCGGCCTCCGTGAACGGGGGAGCACTAATGAATATATTAGTTGAACAGTGACAACTACACACTGCGACGCAATATGTTAACTATTCTAGAAAACTTGGTGTCTAATTGAATGTACTCGTAGAAGCCGTTTTAAACTGAATTGAAATGCGATTCCGTCCAATCACCTTCCGCCGCCTTTACCTGGCAGCTCCCCTCGAAGGATTTCTCAATCGAAAATCGCATCTTAGTTGCATTAGTATAGTTGTATGAGTGTATGGATGGTTCGGCGGATCGGTCGGCGGCGTGGCCCGGGTGGGGCTGGAGCGATCGGGGAACTAGTCTAGCGCGGGTGTCGCGTCTAGACGGCAGACGGCGCGGCGCGGTGAATCCCTATCGGCTGCTGTAAAATCATGTGACGTGGGCGGCGATGTAAACTTGGGATATCCGCCCAAACCACGATCTCACTCACTTATTTTCTAAAATTTATCACCAAACTATTTAAAGTTCAACCTGTGAACATGCTTGAACTATCTTCAAGGACTTACCGAAAGTTGAGAACCGCACCTACTAAGCCAACCAATACATTTTTGGGTCGTTTGTGCAAGTTATTTTTTATTTTGTGGAACAAATCAGATTGTTTTTTTTTAGTTGTATTCCATCTTCAGCGTTGGTAAACTTTGGTAGTTTATTTCTCTAGTATATGAAATCTAATATTAAAATCAGTTATTTTGTTTGCGAATAACAAAACCTAGAGGTTTGTTTAAGTTAATAGTTTTCCGAAGTAGAATTCAGTTCTTAATTAGTAGTCAACTTAAGGTACCTGTGGTTTTATTTAGGGCGTCTTTATCACTGAAAAAATAAAATGTATGTACATATACATATAATATGTACCAGGGACAGGTATGCAATTAATGAGCACAGAGTGGCGTGTATACAGAACTTTATGAATTACGAAACCAATTGTATGTACCTAATTAAATTTTCAAAAGATAACATGACGAGGGCAACGTGTTAACTAGGTACCCACATATATAAATAAATAAAATAAAATAAATAAAAAGCCTTTATTAATTCTCTACAACATACAATAAAATTCATGAAAATTTAGTGAAAATTAGTAAGATGATGAATTATATCGTAGGGACCCCTCGACGGGTGAAGGCCTCCTCCAGTGTTAACCAGTTTTTTCTGTCTTGTGCTTTTAGTGCCTAGTCTTTGCCAGCTGTAGACACGATTTCATCGAGCCATCTTTCTCTAGGTTTTCCTCTTTTCGTTTTTCACATATATAAATACTTATTAATTATTCTTTACAAATTAATCAAATCAATCTTTTTCTTGTTGTTTTTATCAAAAACTCTTAATAGTTTTACTGTTTTTGGTTTTATGGAAAGACCACATTACAGTAGTTATGTTTCAATTCTTAGTATTCTTACATAGGTAAGTAGTTTTTGTTAGTTTAATTGAACGTAATACTTATTTATATCGCAAAAAGTAAATCATGAAATCCATGAAACATGTATCTTATCTTATTGGTGCGGCCCTTACGGATACACTTCGACCCATTGGGATCTTTTGTGTAAATGAAACATGTAAATATACACCTAATTTACGGATGTGACATGTGACGATCAAGATAAAATACTTAACACCCATAACTTATCAGTATCACTTTCTTTTTATCCCATCACAATAGAGGTCGCCGGAGATAACCTGGCGCTAAGAAACAATTTGCAGAAAGCAACAAAGGAATCTAGATCAAGCGGACAATGCGTACTTTACGAAACAGTATAGCAATTAGATGGGTTTAGCATCCACGGTGAGAGTGTACTAAATGGCGAAACTGCAGTCGACAATGGTGAAGCTGCTGCTACTGGGCAGCGCAGTCGCATGTCTTTCTATTGCGCACGCGCAGTTGAGTCGAACTTTTTTTGGAGTCTTGCCCGTTGAAGGATTAAATTATTACCTTTCTTAATTACCGATCAATTAAGAAAGGTAATAATTTAATCCTTCAACGGGCAAGACTCCAAAAAATCGTGGATTCAAGCCTCAACGCCATTATATAGTACAAACAATTCTGTACGAGAAAAAATACAAAAAGATAGTGGTATAGGGTGGTCGTTTTTGAGACCGGTGCCCTATAAAGGGTTAAACAAAAAGGCATAATCAATAGTTTCGTAGATTCCTGGAACTTTCAGTGTCGGCGTCACTGATGTATTGGAGTGAGCGTGATGGACTTTATGTATCGAGTAAACGCTAATGTAACCGTTACTTGCCAGCTCATAGTACGTCTACTGAACAGTGAATCACGAACTCGAGATCTATGTAAACTCTTACCCACCTTATCCATAAATGTCTCTTAGCAGGTTCCTTTCGGTCTTATCAATATGTCTATAAGACCGAAAGGGACAGACGACACTTGTCGTCGAGCCGTTTATGAATACTGGTTGGTAATGAGTGAGGAAAGCACTTCGATCATATCATAATTATGTGCGTTCGACTCGCAAACAAAGGTGCTCAGTAAAGATTGGAATTGGAAATACATTGCTGTGCTTCGGCTCGTTGCCGGTTGCCGAGGTCATCGCGCCGCAACCTTTCACCGCTCCACACTACTGACGTGAGTGACCCGACCCGTCATAACCTTTCCGACTATCATTAAATCAATTATCGCACTACGTTTTTATCTTTCATATATGTAACTGGAATCGACTTTCAAACGACAGTCGTTTTGTAGTGTGTCTTCGAACATAAGTATGGTACCTATGGTAACTTTTGATGATTATTACAGACAATATTCTAGAACTGGCAATGAGTAAGCCTATTTCATATATAAAAAAAAAAAAACTGCATTAGTACCACATGTTTACAGTCAGAAATAACATTTGATGCTTAGGTAAGGCGAAAAAATACCATTGTGACACATTTTTACGGCTTGGGTTGTATAAGATATACTTTTGATGGTGACTGTACAGAATTCCTATAATAAATAGCTAAACGAGTTGACTAAGTGAAATGTAATTCACACCATCCATTTCGGTCCTTACCTTTCAAGATACAAAAATAATTTTGGAACCGTAACCGCTTCATAATTTAATTAATCTACAACAAGGCGAAAGGAGGTAAATGGGGTCGGAAACAAAAGCGTCCCATTTTATACCACGTCTAGCCCTTAATTGTGTGGCGGCCGAACCGCGTATTAACAGCAGTCATTGTAGTGAGAAGCATGAACAACGAGCGGTAAATAGACAGAAAATTTCTATGACCGAATAAAGAGCAGACGGGATATGTGGGCTAAGGGCTGGTGCTGAAAAATATTACCATTACAGATATAATGTCATTAAATTAAACGCATCCGTAGGCCTAGCTAAGACACCATTCTGCAATCGTATACGCTAAGCGAATAATTTCGTGACTATAATAATGTATAGAAATGGTCACATGACTTTTCGTACGAATCTGTCATTCTCATACATTTACCTATTACATATCACTTATCGTATACGGTTGTAGAAAGATATCTCGGGAATCTCTGCTAAGGCCTGCTGGTGTGATAGGTAAGCTCCTTGACTAAGTTTATTAGCAAGCCGCAGCTAGAACCCCAGGGACCGACATTTTTGATGCCAAAAGAGACAAAATTATAGATATTCGTCACATAGACTATTTTTTCATTCGCCTCTGTCAGATTTTTTCAGGAGATGAGAGTCGGCATACAAATGTCATATGTACGTAAATGCTGAGTATTATGATGAACTACTTACTGAGTTTATTTTAAATAGTTTCAAATATGCCTGATACTCATTTTAAATCACAATAAAAAAAATTGCTTATGTTTTTTTAATCGTGAGATTTACAATATATATTTGTGTATCATAATCTAATCATATCATAAGTTGCTCCTTCAAACATTCATTTAATTGTTAAGTAGGTACGGCGGGCTCCGTAAATCCGGACTATGGAGAATTGCTACCTTCATTTGATTATATATGTAGATTTCTCACAACATGGCAGCTTCTCTCAGTCCCCTCCGAAATATATCTACCTGAATCAAAGTACCTACCTAATCATTATTTTGAGGAGTAAGTCAAATACGACAATCCTTAAAATAGTCGGAGATAACGGAATACCCAAAATATGTTAATATATTCACATTAACGGTACGCACGGTACAATACCAATAGTCATAAATATCTTTGTTTTTTAATGCTTAATGTAATATTGTCATCATCATCATCAGCCAATTGACGTCCACTGCTGGACATAGGCCTCCCCCAGAGAGTTCCACAAAGATCGGTCGTGAGCTGTCCGCATCCATTGGACACCCGCAACCTTTATCAGGTCGTCGCTCCATCTTGTGGGGGGCCTTCCCACGCTTTGTAATATTGTAGATATTAAATATTGAATTATTTTTATCAGAATCTGAAATATGAGAATAACACCTATAGCTAGGTTAGACTATAGAGACATGACTCCTTTTAAAAGATTGACCAGTCACTGCGCAAAACAGGCAGAATTTGAAGACTTTTCTGACTAAAAAATAATAGTTATAATAGGCACCTATAGGAAATATTTAAAATCATGTTGCTACTGTGCAAGCCCGTTGCTACGCTTGTTTTGTTACAGCCCACCTCGGCGCGGCTGGCGCGGCATTAAGCAGGATTTGGAACGCGGCTCGGCATTAAGGTATCATGTCGAACGGAATGTGCCGGCCCTGCGAATATACAAGCCATCTTAAGTACCTAGGGCTGAATTTTGCCAGAAGTGAAATAATTTATTTATTTATTTAGCTATTAAGGACATGTTTGCAAGCTTTCAGGGTTAAAAAGGACGACACAATTTCTAGAATAAACTTAACGGGAGCGTGCACCTGCACAATAATCGTTGTGGTGAGTCGGCTTCAAACGCAATAGCTGCATTATTATCATTAGCTATAACATCGTATGCAGGAGATTTGTAATAAGCAAATACATCAGCGAACGACATTATCAATTGCAGAAATAAAACAAAAAAATTACAACTACAGATTACTCAACTAAAGCTTCTAGGTAGGAGTTAGAAACCTAACGGATTGCTTCAACTGTGAAGTCAACACCAAACCGGTTAGGTATATTAAATGAAAAGATATAAAATTGCCATAAAACTAGTAAAGTTAGATATGGTAATTAAATTTTCAAACAACGTTTATAATCATTTCCATTGTACACTTGGATTAGCTCAGAGTGTGCTACAATGAAAAAAATAGCTTTTTATTCAATAACCATTTGTTTATATTTTACAGTAAGTTTTAGATGTATGATAATCTTTGAACATTACGAATTGAGATGTTTTCCTTTTCTTTTTTGTAATAAAGAGCGATGTAGCTACTATCAACAAAATTGAATCTTGACCCACAATAGGAGCTTGTCAAAGTAACATTGAAAGTCTAATTGTACAGATGTAGTGTAAAATCCTTTCTCTTCGGCTTTTCACGGAAACATCCGAATTCATATTGCTGTCACTATGAACTTCAGTATATATTGCACTGAAGCTAATTGAGATAGGGAGATTATTTCGGACGTTTCCGGATTTTGTACTACCTACACTTTCAATGTTACTATGACAAGCTCCTATTGTGGATCAGGAATACATTTTGTCGATAGTACATTAGTTCTTTAACAATTAAAAACATATTACATATAAAAATAATATACCAAAGTATTAGTTTCATTTTATGTTTCTGTTCATCTGCTTGTTAGCTTTCAAAACCATACAAAACTGAAAACATATGCCCAATATACCCCATAAGTAATATGTGAATGTTTCTTAGGTTTGTAAGGGGTCAATTTCAGGTAAGTAGTATTATGTATACCTACCTATGTATAATCAAATTGAAAAAGCACTATAATTATAAAAATGTTCAAATAATAGATGCATTATTATAAAGAAAATACCTTTTGTTTTACTATTTTACGTAATATAAGGTGGTTGGATTTGAAAACAATTGCGTTATATTGAGCAATTACATTACACACTATCGCTACATAAAAATGTGCGCATCTGCTTTCGAATAGTGATTTGCGGTAAATAAATAAAAAAAAAAATTTATATACAGACATCACGCAAAAACGTATTTTCTATTAATGGTTATTCGAAAATAGCAGAAACAAGTGTTTTTTTGCGTGGAAATCGATCAAACCGCCATTATTAGACAAAGGAAATAGGTACAGTCAAGTGCAAAAATAAGTATCGAAAGAATCCGCTCATAAATATGTTACGACGTTCTTATTACACAGAATTAGAGTGCACTGGGACATATTTTAAACATTTTTGTATACACCTTATTTTGTCTTTGACTGTACCTAAAGGTACTATCAACTTGTATCAAAAGTGTTAGCTAATATGAATTTTATTTTACCATTATTTATTTTTCGTTAAACATAAACAACATCGATACGAAGACGGTAAGCACGAAAAAAGCAAATATCGGGTGAAGAGTGGAGAAGTCGAGTCTAGCGAGAGTGGTGCAGTCGACGACGCGCCGCAGATCGAGAGCCGAGTGCTACAATCCGGTAATGTCGAAAAATTACAATCTGGTAATGTTTACTATTCTCAATAAGTTTGTACATTTGGATCACATCTTTGAAATTGGTATGTTTGTAAAGTCAATAAGCGCTTGTGGCCTAGCGGTAAAACGCACGGCTACGCAGCGGTCGTGATTTCGATCCCCGGCTCGTACCAATGAGTTTAGCAAAAACTTATGTGCCAAATATTATTTACTATTCACAAGTGCTTTACGGTGAAGAAAAACATCGTGAGGAAACCTGTATACAAAAAAAATTCAAAGGTGTTTGTGAAATCCCCAACAAGTACTGGTCCAGCGTTGGGACCACGCAAAATAGGCACGTATGATGTCGAGTTGCGGAAAAAATGGCCAGAAAAATAACAAAAACAACAACAGAGTCAATATGCTGAGCAAGATCCACATGAGTCAAAATGTCCCAGGATGTTTGTATGGACTTTTTCTTTTTTGTTACCAAATTCCTATACATTTTTGGTAACAAAAAGTAACGTTTCATACAAACATTTTGGGAAATGTGGTGGATCTTGTTCAGCATCATTGACTCTATCAGCCTGCTATTTTTTATCAATATCGAAGACGAGATCCAAATGTACAATTGTACACATTTTTTGAGAAATGCTGAAGTAACTTGCTAGTAGAACATATTTTAGAATCACAGTGATTATATTGAACTTAAATGGTTGAAATACAGGGTGAAACACGAATCGTGAACAGTAATACGTTTTTCTAACTCTATAAACAACTAAAAATACAATTGAATGCCCCACAAATTACTTAGAATAATTAGACTAAATAGTCATGTTATCTTTTTTTTTTGTATATTTGTGGCTTTTTCTAATTTTTAAGGTGTTTTTCAGAAATGATAACGACTATTTAAGCTATTTAAAACATTACGTATTTAATTTCACACGAAATGACAAAATAGCTGTTATTAATTACTTATTA